>CAUJNA010002584.1:0-29140 GCA_963377175.1 Effrenium voratum
TCCCCTGCTGGTTCCAGTTTGGTGGGGAAAGTGCCCAGATTGATCCCCTGCTGGTCCCAGTTTGGTGGGGAAAGTGCCCAAATTGAGCCCACTTTGTGCAAAAATTGAAAAGTTTGCAGCTAAATATTGCAAGTTTGAAACAAATTGAAGTAGTAAGGAATGTCTGCTTATACTACCCTATTAATTTTCGGATTTGGGTCCCCAAACCCTGCAAAACAGCCAAATTCTCCAACCAGCTGAACGTTTTTCCGATGTCACCGGTCTTTGTCACCACTCCGTTTTTGGTGCAAAAAGCGCTGAAAACTGCGAACTCCGAAAAGTGCGTTTTTTCGTGTCAGACGTCAAAAGTGGAGCCCGAGCCTCCAAGTTCGCTCGATTTCCGCCGAAAACCGGCTCCAGATGTTTGCCGTGCTCCGAATTCCGTTTTCTGCCCCGAAAAGCCTGCGAATTCCAGCCCGCTGAACTTGTCACCGCTTGTCACCGCTTTGTCACCACTCGCTTTTTGGGTGCAAAAGTGCGTAAAATCGGGCCCAGTTCCCGAGCTCCTTCTCCGCAGGGTTTTTCGCGGCCCGTCAGCCCGCCGAGGTCCAGGCTCGTAGTCCGACAGCCCGCCGAGGTGGTCCGTCAGCCCGCCGAGCTTGTCACCACTGATGTCACCACTGATGTCACCGCTCCATCCGGCTCCGGTTTTTGGTGCAAAAAGCGCTCAAAACGTTCGAGTCCGAAGAGTCCGTTTTTCGTGTCGGACTGCAAGTGGGATGCCCGAGCCTCCAAATTCGCAGGTTTTCGGTGGAAAGCGGGCTCCAGACAACCACTTTGCTCAGTTTTCCGCTTTCGGCCCGGAAAAGCGGCGAATTCCAGCCCGCCGAGCATGTCACCGCTTGTCACCGCTTCGTCACCGCTGTCCGTCAGCCCGCCGAGCTTGTCACCACTGATTTCACCACTGATGTCACCGCTCCATCCGGCTCCGGTTTTTGGTGCAAAAAGCTCAAAACGGTCGAGTCCGAAGAGTCCGTTTTTCGTGTCGGACTGCAAGTGTGATGCCCGAGCCTCCAAATTCGCAGGTTTTCGGTCGAAAGCGGGCTCCAGACGTCAGTTTTCCGCTTTCGGCCCGGAAAAGCGGCGAATTCCAGCCCGCCGAGCATGTCACCGCTTGTCACCGCTTGTCACCGCTTCGTCACCGCTCTCTTTGGGGCCGAAAAGTGCGCAAAAGGCTTGGAAAAGCGAAACCAGCTCCGCGGCTTCGGTCTGCGGGCCTGGAAAAGTGCGCAAAAGGCTGGCCTGGTGCGGGCCTGGTGCGGGCCTGGTGCGGGCCTGGTTGCGGGCCTGGTTGCGGGCCTGGTGCGGGTGGTGGGCCTGGTGCGGGCCTGGTGCGGGCCTGGTGCGGGCCTGGTTGCGGGCCTGGTTGCGGGCCTGGTGCGGGTGGTGCGCCTGGTGCGGGCCTGGTGCGGGCCTGGTGCGGCCCTGGCAATCCTGTTGTGGGCCCAGGATTGCTGCCTCAATCCTGCTGTGGCAACAGGATTGCTCCGGCCATTCCTGCGCCACACACAGGATTGCCCTGATGCAGCACCAGCAGCTCTGGCTTAGAGCTGTTCTTGCCCGAGCACAGCCTTGTGATGGAGCCGGCCCTGCTGTAGAGCTCCCAGGCTTCAGGCACGTCGTTGATGCTTACGAGGACGGGCAGGCCGCTCGCGAAGAGCGCGTCTCGGAGCTCTGAGTGGAAGGCCAGGTCATGCCCCCGCCTCCTCGTGCCATAGTAGTTCATGCTGCGGCCTGGGAAGATGTAGGGAGGATCGGCATAGATACAATGCCGCGGCGCTTGGCTGGGCAGAGCGCGTAGATGGGCCAGTGCGTCCTGGCATCGCACGGTCACGTTTGTGGGAGGCCGTTGCAGACGCCGCACGCTGCTCAGCACCAGTGGCCGCTGCTGTGCGAAGGAGCCCCACTTTCCCGAGAAGCTGTTGCGCAGCAGGACGTACGAGCAGGCGGCCCGGCGCCCGGCGCGGCCTCTCTGAGTGCCCGGCAGGAGGCGACTGAAGTAGAAGAGCCTGTCTATCTTGCGTCCAGCCAGGCGCAGCAAGGAGCGCAGGAAGACCGGGTCTTGCATTAAGTAGCAGCGGTGCAGGTTTGCGACGGGCTCGAAGGCGTCGACGCCGCGCACCGCCAGGGCCGGACGCCGGGTTGCGAGGTAGTACTCCAGCTTTCCAGAGCCGAAGAAGGGAGAGTGAAGCACGGCGACGTCCCCCAGCAGCCGGTCCACGTGTGGGGCCAACCACGATTTGCTACCCATGTACTTCAGCCGCATGCCAGCCTTTAGATTCATCCCGGTCTCACTGCCCGGCTTCCCGTCGAATTTGGGAAGTAAGGCAAAGGAGATGGGGAAGATCAAGCTGTTTCCTACGGCAGAGTACAGCAGCAAACAGCCCTCGGACCCCGTGGTGCCCCTGGTACCATGTACGGGCATCGTCCTCGGCCCCAGCAAGTCCGGCAAAACCGTGGCGCTGATCAGCATGATTCTGGAGCAATACCGCGGAGTCTTCGAGAAAATCTATATCTTCAGTCCGTCCATCAATATCGACGATGGCTGGATCCCCGTCAAGAAGTACATAGAGGAGGACCTGGGTGTGAATACCGAACGGGAGAGGGCCTACTACGACGAGTGGGACGAGGCAGCGCTGCGGGACATCATCCAGAGGCAGCGCAAGATCACCGAGACATCCAAGAAGTTGGAGATGAAGAAGCTGTATCAGGTGCTGATAATCTGCGACGACTTCGCAGATAGCCCACAGCTGCACAAGGCCCACGGCGCCCTGGACACGCTCTTTATCAGGGGTCGGCACCTCCAAATCAGCACTTGGGTGAGCTCCCAGAAGCTGAGACTAATCAGCGCAGCCGTGCGGGTCAATCAGCAATTCCTCTGCCGCTGGAGGCTGCGCAACCAGCACGAGCTGGAGGCCGTCATCGAAGAGCTCAGCGCCCTGCTGCCGAAGGACAAGCTGCACAGGATCTACGAGCAGGCGACCCGAGAGCCCTACAGCTTCCTCTTCGTCTACTACCTCAAGCCAAAGCATGAGATGTTCTACTTGCGCTTCGAAGAGCGCTTCGCTCTGGAAAAAGAAGCCGATGGGAGCGGCGCTCAGCTTCCTGGGCCAGAAGCTGTTCGCTAGCTCTACGCTCATCAATGCGAGGTGCGAGAATATCTCCTGCTGCACCTCCGTCGCAGCAGTCCAGCCGCCCGTCGTTCGCAGAACGGGTGGCTTCCTATAGAAAAGAATGACGACGATCTACGTGGACAGCCGCAAGAGGGTAGCCGGCTCGGACAGCGACTTCGAGGTAGACCTGGGAGAGTCCCTGCACCTGCAGAGCGACGCCAGGCTGGCCGGCTACAAGATCAGAATCGCCGACAGCTTCCTCTCGACAGACCGGGGCCGCTACCTCTACTGGGTGGACGCCGCGCTCGGCACGCTGAATTGGGCGCTGCTGCCCGAGGGCGCCTACACGGGCTCCCGGCTGGCCGCCTGGATCAGCTCCAACTTCGCCACTGCTACCTACAGCGAGACCACGAACAGCCTCAGCGTAGCCTACGACGGCAACCGCCTCATTCTGAACGATCTGGAGCTGCAGCAGCAGTTCCCTAACGCTGTGGACTACCCCACCTCGCCGGCCGCCTCGCCATCCAAGCCCTTCAGCATCGACCACATGCTCGGCCCGAGCTTCGTCACCGGCGGGCAGCAGGTCTTCGAGTTCGTGCGCATGATGGCATACAACGAGGTCTACCTGCGCTGCCCCCAGCTGGCCAACGCCAGCCGCGTGCTGGGCAATCTGGGGGACGACATCCTGTCCAAGATAACGCTGAAGAGCGGCGTTGGCACCATCGTGGAGACCGGCTCCGATGATGGGCACTTCATGGCCGTTAGGGGCCCCATCACCCTGAGACACCTGCGCTTCCGGCTGACAGACCTGGAAGGGCAAGTCGTCCGACTGAGGGGCTCGTCCTTGTCCTTCGTGCTGTTTTTGGATCACGTCTAATTCCCCGAAGGTCTTTTAAAAAAATATTTTCTATTAAAAAAACCGATGAAGCAAGCGCAACCGGCGCCAAGGCCTAGAGGCAGGCCCCCGGGCAGCAAAAACAAGCCGAAGCCGCCCAAGCTGCCCCTGCCGAAGAGCAAAAAAATGATCGACGACCTGGCGAAGAGAAAAAAAAATGATCGACGACCTGCCCACGGAGCCGGCGTATGAAGGACTCCCCCTTCCGTCCCAAGAGGGTGAGATTTCCCACAAAGCCCAAGGCAGCACCCAAGGCAGCGCCCGCGGCCAAGGCAGCGCCCAAGGCGCCGCCCAAGACTGCGCCCAAGGCAGCGCCCGTGCCCAAGGCACCAAAGGCAGCACCCAATGCTGCACCCAAGGCAGCACCCAAGGCAGCACCCAAGGCAGCCCAAGGCTGCGCCCAAGGCAGTTGCCGCGCCAGCTCCCAAGCTCAAGGCTGCACCCAAGGCAGCACCCAAGGCTGCGCCCAAGGCAGCGCCCGTGCCCGAGCCGCAGTTAGAGCCCGAGGTACAGCCTGAGCCCGAGGTACAGCCCGAGCCCGAGGTACACAGAGAGGTACGGCCCGAGCCTGTAGAAGCGCCTCGGCCGAGCGAGCGCGCCACGCATGCTGGAGAGGCAGTCGGCGTACGACCGGCTGACGGCGGGCGCAAGCGTCCTAGTGTAAAAAACCATGATGTCCCTAGAACCTCGCAACGAGCCGCAGATGCTCCGGTGGTTTCGAAAGACGTATCCGAGCTACGACCTGCAGCCGCTGCTGCTGAAGCGCCAGCGAGAGCTGGAGGAGGCGCGGGCCTTCAACAACTGGCTTAGCGAGCGCCGGCTAGCCCAGGAGGGGCAGCGGCACCTGGACGACGTGAGCCGGCTGACGGAGGCCGTGCACCGCCAGGTACCCCAGCTGAGCTACGCGCGCGCCGAGCGCAGGGGCGTGGAACGCGCAGCGGGCGAAGTTGCCGCGCAGTAACCCATAAAGAGATGAAGACGCTTCGGTCCCACGGCTTCAATCAGCGCCCGCGCTTCGCGCAGGTTGTGGGCTACCTGGAGCGGAACGAGCCGCTGCCCCTGGACCAGCCGGACCGCAAGGCCACCACGTTCGTCACGAGCCACTTCTACTTGGACGATTTCGTGCAGTCCAGCGAGGACCCCAACCCGCAGCCTCTGCAGCACACGCCCCTGAGGGCGATTCCAGAAAAAGGCTTCCGCACTCCCGCCGAGGCCACGGACGAGGACTTGGCCCGGATGCGCCAAGGCGGAGGAAACCGCTTCGGCGAGGACGACCTGGCAGGAGACCCAGAGGCAGACGCGCTGACGAACAACGGCCAGGGCCCGCCCTCCATCACGGGCCGTCTGCGCAGCGCGGCCGACGGAGCGCAGGCTGCAGCGGACCTGGTGGGCGCAGGAGCAGCAGGGCTCGCGGCGGTGCAGGCCTTCCGCTCCCAGCTCCCCCAGGACGCTGCTGAGTACGTCCGCCTAAATGTATTGCCCCGCCCAGGGCCGCAGCCGCAGCCGCCGCCGCAGATCATAGGCCGACCCGACGACGTAGAGCGCCTCCTGGACGAGGCGGGGCAGCGCGCGCAGGAGGTGGAGCGCGGCGCAGCGCAGGCCATAGCGGAGACGGCAGCGGTGGCTGCGGAGGAGGGAGAGGTAGCCGTTGCCGCAGAGGGCGTGGGCGGGGCCTTTGGCTACCTGGGGGGCCTGGCAGAAGGGGCCGCTGCTTTGGCGCCCACGGCGGGCGAGGTTGCTGGAGCGATGGCTGCCACGGCGGGAGGCGGCGCAGCGGCGACGGCTGGGTTGGCCGTGGGGCTCGCAGGCGGCGCAGCCTACGGCCTGGCCCGCGGCACGGGCTGGGTGCTGGAGAACACGCTCTTCCGGCCTCAGCAGGGTAGTGAGGACGCGGCCGTGCAGGACGTCCGGTCCGCCAACAACATGAACGACGCCACGCAGCCCCAGCACTTGCACCGGCAGCAGCACTTCGGGCAGCCCCGCAAGTAGCCGCGCCTCCTCGCAGTCTGGCTTCCGAGTCCAGGCGCAGACCAATCACACGCCCCCGCCTGGGGCCTGAACCCCGTGACTCTGCCTCAGTCCCAGCCGAACTCCCGGGCAAGCTCCCGCAGCTCGGGGCAGTCGCGCCAGAGCCGCCTGCCTCCGCCGAGCTACGACCAGCTGGCCCGAGACATCGAGGCGGCCTAGACTCTCCTTCGCCGTACGAACAAAAATGAGTGTTGCGCTACATGTAAAGAAGCATGGAGGTAGTCACAGCCGGAGCACAGGATGAGTTGATGCAGAGCTTGGACTACAAGCTGAAAACCAGCAACACCAACTACGTGACCGCACACCACGACGTGCAGTATTTCCCCAGCTCGCTGAGCTCCTTCTCCCCCGCCACCTCGAGGGTCTGCCGCATTCCGCTGACAAGCGGCACCTCGTTCATCGACCCCGAGTCGATCAAGATCGCCTTCAGAGTCAGAAACACGGACGCCACCAACCCGCTGGCGCCTGCCACTCCGAACCCCGCCTGTTTCATCCAGAGATCCAGGTCTTCGCCAACGGGCAGCGCTGCGATGACATTAACTACTACGGTCGCACCGTGGCCGTGCATGACCTGCTGAAGGGCCGCGAGTACAACCAGAACAAGGCCGTGGAGGCTTCGACGAGGTGAACAACTCTCGGACGCCCCGCGCGGTGCACCAGAGCGGCTACGCGGACGTGCTGCTGCGCCCCACCATGGTGGGCATCCTGCGCTGCGGGAAGATGCTGCCGCCGCAGCTGAACCTGGTGATAGAGATCGAGTTCGCGGTCGCGACGACAGCGCTGTGGTCCGAGAACGCCGGGGCGCACCCGGCGGGAGCCACGCTGAGCACCGACTTCGAGATCCAGAACGTCCGAGTTCTGGCCTCCCAGGTCGTCCTGGACTCTGCGCTGGTAGAGTCCTTCAACCGGGCGCTCCTCTCAGGAAGGTCGCTCGTGTTCAGCCACCCCACGGTGCACACGCAGCAGTCCACGGTGCCTCCGGGCGTGGCGGAGCACAACGTCACCGTGGCGGCGCCTTCACTATGGGAGCGTTCGTGACTTTTTGGGACAACGACGCGGGCTCTAAGATCCACCTGCTGGCCAACCCGGGGCAGGACGTGGCCCCCATCGGTGCGGCCAGGCAGGAAGACAGTCTCCTGGAGTCGCAGATGCAGCTGGGCAGCCTGCAGTACCCTCACAACCCCAAGAAGGGAGCCTCGGAGCACTTCCACTTCCTCTCGGTCCTTGCGGGGACCTACGATGACACGGTGCGCAACATCGACATCGACCGCGCTGGCTACCTGCGCCACAGCTTCATCGCGGGCTTCCCGACGGAGCGAGTGCCCAAGATGCCCCTCAGTGGCGTCAGCGCTCGTTCGGGCGACCTGGCTCGGTTCACCTTCAAGGCGCTCGACGGCACGATGACGGACGTGTTCATCCACCTGATAGCCTATCAGCTGGTGACGCTCTCTGGCACGGGAGTCTCCGTGCTTGACTAGTAAGGGTCCATAGCTCAATTGGTAGAGGCGCTACAGCTCCGAAGCCTGGAGGCCGCAGGCTCGATTCCTCCCGGGCGCGGATCATTTTTCGCAGGCGAGTGCCTTTTGGGTATTCATTTTCCTCCCTCTACCCGTGACGGATCTTCCCATTTGCTGGGGGCAAGAAATTGCCGAGACGGATCTTCCAGCCTCCAGCCCGGTGAGCGCCACTACCTAGGAGACTTTAAATCCAAGGTCCGAGACGGATCTTCCCATTTGCCGGGGGCAAGAAATTGCCGAGACGGATCTTCCCACCTCCAGCCCGGTGTGCGCCTCTCCTGGGGGCAAGAAATTGCCGAGACGGATCTTCCCGACCCCAGCCCGGTGAGCGCCACTACCTAGGGGGCTTTTATTCCAATGGTCCGAGACGGATCTTTCCTTTTGCTGGGAGCAGGAAATCACCCGAGACGGATCTTCCCGACCCCAGCCCGGTGAGCGCCTCTCCTTAGAGTAAGAATTAAGCCCAAGGCCCGAGACGGATCTTCCCGACCCCAGCCCGGTGAGCGCCTCTCCTTAGATAAAGAATTAAACCCAAGGCCCGAGACGGATCTTCCCGACCCCAGCCCGGTGAGCGCCTCTCCTTAGAGTAAGAATTAACCCAAGGCCCGAGACGGATCTTCCCGACCCCAGCCCGGTGAGCGCCTCTCCTTAGATTAAGAATTAAACCCAAGGCCCGAGACGGATCTTCCCGACCCCAGCCCGGTGAGCGCCTCTCCGTAGATTAAGAATTAAACCCAAGGCCCGAGACGGATCTTCCCGACCCCAGCCCGGTGAGCGCCTCTCCTTAGATTAAGAATTAAACCCAAGGCCCGAGACGGATCTTCCCGACCCCAGCCCGGTGAGCGCCTCTCCTTAGAGTAAGAATTAAACGAGACGGATCTTCCCGACCCCAGCCCGGTGAGCGCCACTACCTAGGGGGGCTTTTATTCCAAAGGTCCGAGACGGATCTTTCCTTTTGCTGGGAGCTGGAAATCCCCCGAGACGGATCTTCCCGACCCCAGCCCGGTGAGCGCCACTACCTAGGGGGGGGCTTTTATTCCAAGGTCCGAGACGGTTCTTCCCGCCTCCAGCCCGGTGAGCGCCACTGCCTAGAGGGCCATTTATTCCAAGGTCCGAGACGGTTCTTCCCACCCCCAGCCCGGTGAGCGCCACTCCTTAGAGTAGGAAATTACCCTGGTCCGAGACGGATCTTTCCCCGAGACGGATCTTCCAGCCCCCCAGCCCGGTGAGCGCCTCTCCTTAAAAGACTTTAATTCCCAGGTCCGAGACGGTTCTTCCCGCCTCCAGCCCGGTGAGCGCCACTACCTAGAGGGCCATTTATCCCAAGGTCCGAGACGGTTCTTCCCGCCCGAGCGCCACTCCTTAGAGTAGGAAATTACCCTGGTCCGAGACGGATCTTTCCCCGAGACGGTTCGTCCCGCCTCCAGCCCGGTGAGCGCCACTCCTTAGGGTAGGAAATTACCCTGGTCCGAGACGGATCTTTCCCCGAGACGGTTCTTCCCGCCTCCAGCCCGGTGAGCGCCTCTCCTTAAAAGACTTTAATTCCCAGGTCCGAGACGGTTCTTCCCGCCTCCAGCCCGGTGAGCGCCACTACCTAGAGGGCCATTTATCCCAAGGTCCGAGACGGTTCTTCCCACCCCCAGCCCGGTGAGCGCCACTCCTTAGAGTAGGAAATTACCCTGGTGTTGAGACGGTTCTTCCCGCCTCCAGCCCGGTGAGCGCCACTCCTTAGGGTAGGAAATTACCCTGGTCCGAGACGGATCATTGTTGAGAGACGGATCTAAAAAAAAAACACACCCAGGTCCGAGACGGATCATTGTTGAGAGACGGATCATTGTTGAGAGACGGATCATTGTTGAGAGACGGATCATAGTGGAGAGACGGATCATAGTGGAGAGACGGATCTTAAAAAAACATGCCCAGGTCCGAGACGGATCATTGTTGAGAGACGGATCATTGTTGAGAGACGGTTCATTGTTGAGAGACGGATCTTAAAAAAACATGCCCAGGTCCGAGACGGATCATTGTTGAGAGACGGATCATTGTTGAGAGACGGATCATTGTTGAGAGCCGGATCTTTCGGGTGGCCTTGGAACTGGAGACAGGCGCCAACCAATTTGATGCCCGCATTGAGTTCAGCGTTTGAGCGGATCGTGCATGGACCGAAGTGTTTGAGCGGATCGATCATAGCCTGTCGCCATGCAGCAGCACGCATTGACCGAGGGCCTGCTGGTCGCCATGGAGGAGTGGGCGGCCGAGCAGCCTGCCGCCCTTCCGGATGCTCTGGAAGCGGTGGAGCGCATCTCCGAGCTGCTGGATCTGAGCGGCTTGTTCTCGGCGCTGCTGCTGCATCCTCGCAGAGACAGGAAGAGCCTGTCCTACACGGGCGGCATCCGAGTCAGCGGACTTGACTTCGGACACCCTTGCCCCTACGGCGCTTTGGAGTCCTACCTCACGAAGGACGGCTGCCGCGTGATGACCAGAGA
Source organism: Effrenium voratum (assembly GCA_963377175.1). Classification (NCBI taxonomy): domain Eukaryota; class Dinophyceae; order Suessiales; family Symbiodiniaceae; genus Effrenium; species Effrenium voratum. The sequence goes on from CAUJNA010002584.1 coordinate 10,079, forward strand.
TCCCGGAGACGATCTTTGGGCGCAGACGTTCGACTGGCTGGCTCCCGAGCCCTCGCTTGGGCCCCTCAACGCCGACACCAAGGGCGATTTCCTGGAGCTGACCCTGGCCGCGGCTGCGCAGGTGCTGGATTGCGCTGAGAAGCCCTGCAGCGAGCCGCTGATGCGCTGCCTGCACGCCGCGCGGCTGCTGATCGAAGATGCCGCGCGCACTCTGGAGGAGCTGCAGCTGTGGGGCAACCCGCTCCTGCTGAGAGTGACGCGGGAGGTAGATGGGTGCAGCGTCAGCTGCAAGTCCTGCCCAAAGTGCGGAGGCGCAGTCTTCGGGCAGCGGCGGTATGCCACGTGGGGCGGCTTATTGGCCGCCGTCGGAGCGCATGCCTGCTAGGGAAAAAAAATGATATAAGAAATGCCCCTCGCTTCAGTCCGGGATGCTCTGCCGATCCGCAAGCTCTGCCGTGGCCGCGCTCGCAATCCCGTAGGAATGCTGTAAAGCAGCTCGCGCAACTGCCCCCTGACCCTCTCACGCTGACCCCCCATGAGTCGAGGCCCCCCTTGAGCGCCCCTCAGATGCCTCCCGTCCTCCCACGCGTCGCACCGGCTGCCGCTCCTGCACAGCCCTCGGCTCGGTCTCCAGCGCATGTTGGTCCACAGTCGGGTCTGCTTCCTGTACGGAGTCCCGTACTTGCAGTAGGTGACGTCCACCCAGGGTAGGCGCTCCATGAACGGGCGGGTCTTCAGCAGCCCTGTTAACATACAAGACCGCACTCATGTGTTTTCCTTGAGCCAACCATATACATCCATGGTCATTGCCATGCAAGCGTATCAAGCTCATGCCGTGTCACATAGCCAGTGACATAAACAGGTTGCACAACTACCTAACCAACTGTACAAGTCATGTGTGCCATCATCATATGGTACCGTGGGGGTTTGCCAAATATATTAACACCCCGCCTTGAATCATGGCTTTCAGCCATTATTCACATGCATGCAAAAGTACTGTACAACGCACTTCATTTGCCATCATCCACAGTGCAAACCGGCTCTCTCTTTTCTCAAGCAATCTTCTACTTCTGCTTCTTCATCGGTTTGTGTCCATTTCCGTGGCAGGTGCGACATCGGCCAAGTCCTCTTGCAATCGCTTCTGTCAAGAGTATTTCTGTTGAAACACGTCCGTCTATCCACCGGCAGCCAAGTCGATGGTAAAACCCGCCCGTCCGTGTCACAAAACAGGTTTCACCAATGCTCTGATTGTTCACTCTTCTCATGAAAGCCACCGTAGGATAGCGCTCATGGCCTGCTGGCAAAATGCCAATTTGATCATTCTCCACTGCCACCACCGGGTTGGGATTCGAGACCGAACTCGCAGCTTCAGCTCCTGTAGATTCACAAGATACACTGATGCGGCGGTTTTGCCAGAACTTTTGTAGCACTCTCCAAACCACCCGTTGTGCTCGAACGTGATTTAATGTTCTCTTCAATGTGTCTGAGGGCTGTTACTGCTGCTTGTGCTGTAACCGTAGAAGATTGAGCCAGTTCTGTCAAGCGTTCCATAGCGCCTGGCCCATTTCCTGCTTCCATGCACTGTGAGCTCTTGATCATGCAAGCAAAAACGCATGCTCTCACACTCAAAGAACGAGCATGCCTGGTTCTGCACATACGAAGTTTGGACATCCTGCTGCATGAAACCCACTTCAAACGTCTTTGACGGCAAAATATAAGCACTCTGCAAGTCATCATGAAAGCAAATGCTGTTCCGCAAATCATGCAAATTCTGTCACACGAATGCAAATCTTGTATGTGTGATACACCACATCTGTGCAACATACTGTTTGTCGCATCACGCACATGCAAAATGAAACCTGCTGCTTTATGCTTGGTGTAATCCGGCACCAATCCAGATAGAGCAAACCATGGGCACCAATCCCACATAGAAATACCTCGGACCCGATCCAAGGAATGCATCTGCAAAGAAAGCACGTTCTGTATCTGCAGCTCCTCCATCTGTCCATATGCCAGGCTCCCATCCCAGCAATAAGAAATCGCCACACCAAGTGACATGAACACAAGAAACCATGGCATGTGCTGTTTCGCACCCATAGGCCAGCTAGATTCAGCTGGCTCCGCTACCATGTTAACATACAAGACCGCACTCATGTGTTTTCCTTGAGCCAACCATATACATCCATGGTCATTGCCATGCAAGCGTATCAAGCTCATGCCGTGTCACATAGCCAGTGACATAAACAGGTTGCACAACTACCTAACCAACTGTACAAGTCATGTGTGCCATCATCATATGGTACCGTGGGGGTTTGCCAAATATATTAACAAGCCCGGTGGCCGGATTCTCTATGACCCACATGAGCGGGTCGAAATGCTCCATGATCTCGAGGGGTCTGAGCACCAGCGCGTCGCCCTCCTCGAGTCGTCGAGGGCGCATCGTCAGAGCTCGGCTGTACTCCGCGCAGACCGGGCTGGCCCAGACCATGTCAAAGTGCCCCGGCGGAAACATAGTGTAGTCCCAGCTCCGGATGTCGCACAGGATCGTGGGCTCAAATTTCGATACGATGTCCAGGGAAACGACCTCCCACCCTGCCGCCTCGAAGGCTCAGCCAATCGACTTTGTGCCGCAAAACAGCTCCAACAGTCTCGGCATGTTTAACAATTACCACCAGCACGACAAAGCACGCACAGGCAAGGGCGCGGGTCAAGCAGTTTCGCATGCTCGGACCAATCTTTTTTATCGGAGACAGAAAAGGATGACGAGCCAGGCTAGCATGTGGAAGTTGGGCGAGGTGCGCTCCAATGCTAAGGGTGGCAAATTCTTGTGCTTGGAGCCGCTGTTTTGGCTGAGCGAAGCTTCGCTGGAAATCCCATGGGAGCCCAGGGCCTTCTCCGAGGGGCAGCGCCCCAGCGTGAGCTTCGCAACCGATGAGCGCGCGAGGCTCTTCTGGGAGCGGGCCGAGACCGATCTGGTCGAGCAGCTGGCGGCCGCATCCGAGCGCGTCTTCGACGCAAAGCTCACGCCCGAGGCTGTGCGCCAGCGGCTGCTGCCCTCTGTGAGGCTATCGCGCGGCGGCGATTGGATGCTGAAAGCCAAGCTGCCGGCCCACGCGCGCTTCTGGAACGCCGGCGGCACGTTTGCGGACCGCCCCGCCGAGCTGGCTCACAGCGCCGCGCGCGTTAGGCTGAGAGCTCGCAGCTTGTGGCTGATGAGCGGCATGTGCGGGTTGAGCCTTGAGGTCACAGATCTGCGTGTGGAGCCACCTTCTCGAGAGTGCCCGCTGTGATTTCTTCCGATGCCGCTGCCTTTTTTCGCTCAGTAGAAAAATTCAGAATGGCCACCTACGTCCTGGAGCGCCGCGAGCAGCTGAGGCCTGTGCTGAAGGCCGCCGTTGATGCCGAGGCGCAGAAGCGGGGAGCCTCTCGGGAGGAGGTGAGCCACCTGCACGATGAGCTCGCTCGGGGAGCGCCCGTGCTGGAGCGGCTGATTGCAGATGGGCTCGCTGGCAGGTTCCCGGCGGATGAGGTCGACATCCAGAACTGGAAGGAGATGCTGAAGCGGGCGCAAGACCTGCAGCTTAAGCTTCGCAAGCGCTTGAACCAGCGCGCGGCCCGCACACCCGCCATGGCCGAGGAGCGCCAGGAGGAGAGCTGGGCGCCGATGGAAGCGCTCCGCGAGAAGCGCGAGGCCCTGAGGCAGCGCCGCATCCGCACGCGCGATGTCGCGACGCTGGCCCATATCGAGAGGGAGCTCCTCGAGGTGGAGGAGCAGCTCGTCAGCAGGAAGATCGCTGAGCGGCTGCCGGTCTCGCTGGCTGCCAAGAGCGCAACCCTCGCCGCCGTGGAGCGGCTTGAGAAGGCGCGCAAGGAGCTGGACGAGGCCTCCAGAGAGCTCCTCGCTGCGCTGAACCTGCAGGGCAGCGCCACCGACTCGCTGTGAGTGATCCGGGACAGAACAGAAGCCAGGACAGAACGCTACAGAAAAAAGAAGCGCCCGTCCGACCGACTGAATATTTTATTATTTTTCTATAGAAAGCAATTTATTCAGCTCAAACCAATTCGCGCCATGACCTCCGAGCTGTCTGATCTCATCTGGGGCCGCCTGGGCCTCGCCGCCGTCCGGGCGGTGCCTCTGGAGGATCCGCGCGCTCCCAGCGCCGAGGCCGCTGTGACAGAGCTGCGCCCGCGCGGGGCCGCTTGGACCCGCGAGCTGCGGCTGCGCCCTCTTCCTGGGCAGCAGGTCTTCACCATCGACGCCATGCGGCTGCTGGTGGACCGGCTCCAAGACCTGCTGGCGTTTCGGCTGCCCTTCCTCGCGAAGGTCAGCTTCCAGATCCTGCTGACGCGCCCGGCTGCGAACGATGAGGACGAGGACCGGGTGGAGCTCACGCACTACTTCCTCAGGCTGGCGCCGTGGATCGTGAGGCCCGCGTCTCCGTCGGCCCGTGCCGGAACCATGATGGCGGCCATCAGGACGAAGTTCGAGGTTGCGCTCGAGCGCTCCCGCTTCCCCGAGTCCGACTGGACCGTCGTGGGCATCACGGCAGCGTATTTGCTGACCGCGCCCTCGCAGCAGCTGGCCGACATGCCCGCGCCCCCGCCGCCCAACGAGGCGGGAGGCTGCTGGAAGGAGCTGCCCGAGACCCTGGCCAAGAAGAAGGCCATCTGGATCCCTCGGAACGAGGACCACCGCTGCTTCATGTGGTGCGTCCTCGCCCACTGCCTCGGGGTCGACGAGCTCGACAAGCTCCAGCGGTCAAGGGCCACGAGCTGCTCGGGCTCCTTCTTCTACCCCGAGATGAGCCGCCGCGGACGCCGCCCCGCGGGATGGCAGCCCGCTCTGGCCGACGCGGGGGTGGACTTCTCTGGCCTGCCGACGGACCGCCCCGTGAACTTCGACGACATAGAGGCCTTCGAGCTCCGCAACGCCGGGCGGGTGGAGGTCTTCGTCCTCGTGTGGCAGCAGACCCTGTGGACGGACGGGCTGGAGTACTACCACGTCCTCCAGCAGCGCGCCCCGAGCGGCACGGGCGTCGTCCAGCACACCGTGCTGCTTCTCCTACACAGCGGCCACTACAGCCTGATCCACAACTTCCAGGCGCTGGCCGGCAGGCAGGGGCTGACCCTGGGAGCCACGCCCACCAACACCGGCGGCTGTGCGGAGTACAAGTGCCCGAGGTGCATGGCCCGCTTCACCATGAAGGCCTCGTGGCAGCGCCACCGCGCCTCCCAGTGCTATCGAGAGATAGCCGAGCGCACTCGGAAAGTGCCGCTGCCCGGGCCCGAGAAGAGCTTGCTGCGCTACAGGGGCAAGGCCTCCGCAGAGCTCGCGCCCCTGACGTGCTACGCGGACCTCGAGGTCTACAGCACGCCCGCCCCGACGGTCCACATAGCGCAGCAGCAGCCGGCGCGCCAGACCGTCGCGGCTTCTTCCTGCTACGTCGCGGTCGGCCGCTGCGGCTACGTGCCGCCCGAGGAGCTGAGGCTGAGGCTCACGCACCACGAGCGGGACAGCGACAAGTACCACGCAGTCCGCGCCATGCTGGACGACCTTCCCAAGCTGGCCGACCACTACCTCACCTGGAGACGCCGAACTCGGCCCGTCAGCATGACCCGGCGGGAGGAGCTGGAGCACAGGGCCGCCACTCACTGCAGGGAGTGCCTCGCGTCCTTCGAGACCGCCGAGAAGAAGCTCCACCACGGCCACGGCACCGGGCAGTATCTCGGGGCGCTGTGCCACTCCTGCAACATCGCGGCCCAGACGCCCAAGACCATCCCAGTGGTCTTTCACAACGGGGGCGACTACGACTTCCACTTCCTGCTGCGCTACATCGCCACGATGGGCTCTCCCGTCAGCAGGGCGCCGCGCGAAGAGCTCGGCGAGGACAGCGACAACGAGGGCAGCGAGAGCGAGGCGGAAGGAAGCGGCAGCGAGCCCGAGAGGCCCATGGCCATGGCCAAGGCCGCGCCAAAGGCCGCGCCAAAGCCCAAGGCCAAGGCCAAGGCCGCGCCAAGGCCCCTCAGCGGCTGGTGCGCCCTGCATGCCGCAATCAAGCAGGGCGACTACAGCCACCTCTGCCTCCGAGTCCTCTGCAAGTCGGGCGAGAAGTGCCTGCAGATGAGCTGGGGCCCGCTGAGGTTCGTGGACAGCAAGAACGTCTTCCCCACGAGCCTGGCCAGCATGATCGACGACCTCAGGGCCTGCACCCACAAGCAGCTGCCGGAGCTCTTCCCGCTTATGGCCTCGCTTCACCCCGAGCTGCAGCTGCGCACTCCGACGGGCTCTCCGCCTCATAGACGGCCTCTCAAACAGCGGCGGACGCACTGCGAGCTGGAGCAGGCGTGGGACTGCATCCTGCGCAAGCTGCCCATGCCCTTCGAGCACTTCTGCGGCGCCGAGGCGTGGGAGATGCCCGCGGTGTGGGAGCAGCACTGCTACGACAGCGTGCTGGCGGGGAAGGCGGTGAGCGCAGAGGACCACCGGCTGGCCGTGAACACCGCCAACGTCAGGGGGTGGGAGACCTTCCGCGAGTTCCACGACTGCTACCTCCACACCGACGTCCTGGCCCTGGCGGACGTGATGGAGAGCTACCGGGACTCCTTCCGGGCGCAGTCGGGGCTCGACCCCATCCACTACGTCACGCTGCCCGGGGCCGCCGGGGACGCCATGCTGCGGCACTCGGCCCGCGAGACGCCCATTCACCTCATCACCGACGAGCAGGCCTACAGGGACGTGCGGGCCTCCGTCATGGGCGGGCTGAGCTGCATCTTCCAGCCCTTCGCTCAAGCCAACAACCCCGAGCTGGGCGAGGAGGACTACAACCCCGAGGAGCCCGTCAGCTGGATCTCGTACTTGGACTTCAACGCCATGTACCCGGCGCAATGACGCTGCCCATGCCCCTGCGTGGCGGTCGCCCTGCCCGAGGACAACGCGGCGAGGCTGAGCTGGCTGCACGAGACGTGCCTCTCGAGCCTGAACTGGGAGTCCGACGCCGAGGAGGTGAGCTACCTGCTCCTCGTGGACTACGACTTCCCCCCGGAGCTGCACGACCACGTGGACTGGGCTCCCCCCGCGCGCATGAAGGTCGGGAAGGGCCTGTACGGGCCGCACACCGCGGACATGGCGGAGCGCCTCGGCCTCTCCCCGTCGCCCTGCGAGAAGCTCGTGCCCTTCCTTGGCATGCACGTAGAGGAGGGCGTGGACGGCAAGCGGCTCAAGTTCCTGCGGGACGTGCTGGGTGCCAGGATCTGGAGGCTGCACAGAGCCTACCGCTTCGCCTGCAGCCCCTTCATGGCGGGTTTCATGGAGCTCAAGCACTGCGAGCGGAGGCAGCTCAAGACGGCGGGGAGCGTGGTCGCCGAGAAGGTGGTGAAGCTCACCCAGAACGCCATCTTCGGCCGCTGCTGCATGAACCCCGACAAGTTCAGGAACACGAACGCCTACGTGGACCCGGCCAAGTTCGAGCGGGCCGTGGGCAAGAGCTCCGTGACAAACTTCGAGCTCCAGATCAACGACTCGGAGGGGTTCCTGGCCTTCGTGGAGACGCTCAAGACGGACCGCAGCAAGGCCTGCATGAGCGTGCCCACCCACGTCGGCGCCCGCACGCTGCAGCTCTCCAAGCTCATGATGGAGAAGGCCTACTACCTCCACATGAGGAGGCTCTTCCCGAAGATGAGGCTGCTCTTCACGGACACCGACTCCGTGATGGTGCAGATCTTCGAGCTGCTGGACCCGCTCCACGCCATGGCCGAGGCGAACCTGAACGGCGCCGCCCTCTTCGACGTGGCCGGCAAGTCCAAGGACCCCGAGAGGGACCTGAGCGCGCTCTCTGCAGCGGCGCGCGCCAAGGCCATCGAGGTGATGGGCCAGCTGGGCAAGCTCGGCGACGAGACCTTCCCCGCCAGGATACTGGAGTACGTGGGCCTGCGCTCCAAGATGTACAGCATCCTCACGGTCCAGCCCGACGGCGCGCGCAAGGAGAAGCGCAAGATCAAGGGCGTGCCGAAGAAGGCGGTGACCATCGTCCGGCATCTCGAGTACCGGGAGGTGCTGGAGGAAGGCAGCGAGCGCAGGGCGGCCTTCGCGCAGCTGCGCAGCCGCGCGCACGAGATAGCCGTGGAGACCGTCGAGAAGAAGTCGCTCTCGCCCTGCAACGACAAGGTCTACGGCCTCGACGCTCACAACTCGCGGCCGCTGGGGCACTGGCGCAACCTGGAGCAGCTGCGGATTCTGGGCGCTTACGCTCCGCCAGGCTCTGCGCCCTTCGACCTCGTGATGGAGTTCCTCGTGGGGCCCCCGCCTCTGGGGCCCGCTCCGACACTGCCGCTGCGGCTGAGCCGCTGCTGGGCGTAGACTGTCGGAACCTTAAGAAAGATCCCGAGCTCTCGTTTTCTCGTCTTCTCGCGTTCTCGCTTTCTTAATGATTTCGAACCGCCGCAGCTGCTCAATATGACTTCCTCTGCGGCCTTCCGGTGCGTGCAGGCATGGCTCCTGGAGAAGCCCGCTGCGTGGGCGGTCGAGGACGCTCCCTGCATTGCGGCTGCTCTGATGGCCCAGCGGCCTCCCTGCGACATGCTACGCAAGCGGCCCCGCGAGGACGCGCTGCTCGAGGCAGAGCGCTCGCACCAGCGGGCTCGCATCGCGGGCCTCGATTGGGAGCTCCTCGTCGAAACGCTGCGCGGCATGGAGCTGGAGCGCGAGAACAGAAATCTCCGCAGGCGGGTGGGCGGCCTCAACGATATCATTGACAGAGATCGCGAGCGAGCCAGGGAGCGCATTGAAGAGGTGGAGCACAGCAACCGAATTCTCCGCCAGCAGGTGGCGCAGCTCAGTAGGATCCTCGCGCAAGCGTACAGATGAAAAAAAGATCCCGAGCTCTCTCTCTATACACAATGTTTCCCAACTGCCACAATATTGCAGCTACAGACCCAGCAGAGCTCGTCCGCCCAGGAAACGACCTTGTCCTGCGAAGAATTTCAAGTCCAGAATTGCTCCTGCAGCCACGGCGCTGCAACGTAACGCACCCTCGATTTGCTTGCAATTTGCCTTGTAGCCTCACTTCTGCACGCCAACTTTTTTTTGCAGGCGGTGTGTAGAAAGTGAGGCTGCGTGAATTCCTGCGCAAGCTTTGCTGGTCCGTAACTGCAATATTGTTGGAGTAGGCAAGCCTTGTGCATACCGGGCTCAGTCTCCGCGTGCTTTCTGTGCCTCTCTGGGCCGGACCTTGGATTTTTTTTATATAAAAATCTAAATGCTTCCATCCCTGGCAGGCAGTCTTCCGCGTGCTTTCCGTGCTCCTCCGGGGCCGGGCCGGCTTCCGGTTAAGTCTCGCTTGCCGCTGCAATCTCGTCACAGAGCGCCGCTGGAATGCTGTACAGCAGCTCACGGGACTGCCTGCGAACGTTCTCGTAGCGCTGGCCGATTTTCCGGGGACCCCTTTGTGCGGCGCGTGCGTGCCTGCCGTTCTCCCAGGCCTCGCAGCGGTTGCCGGGCCTGCAGAGTCCGCAGCTGGGCGCCCAGCGCATGTTCGTCCAGATGCCACAACTTACCCATATACTTTAGCTGCATGCCTGTTTTAAAAGCATGGGGAAGATCAAGCTGTTTCCTACGACAGAGTATAGCAGTAAGCAGCCCTCTGACCCCGTGGTGCCCCTGGTGCCATGCACGGGCATCTTCCTCGGGCCATCAATATCGGGCAAAACCGTGGCTCTGATCAGCCTGATTCTGGAGCAGTATCGCGGCGTCTTTGAGAGAATTTACGTCTTCAGCCCGAGTGTGAACATAGACGACGGCTGGATCCCCGTCAAGAATTACATTGAGGGGGACCTGGGGGTGAACACAGAGCGGGAGCAGACGTATTGGGACGAGTGGGACGAGGCGGCGCTGCGGCGCAACATCCAGCAGCAGCGCAAGATCACGGAGGCGTCCAAGAAGTTGGAAATGAAGAAACTGTACCAGGTGCTTGTAGTCATCGACGACTTTGCTGACACGCCGCAGTTGCCCAAGCCTCACGGCGCCCTGGATACGCTGTTCATCAGGGGCCGGCACATGCAGATCAGCACCTGGGTGAGTTCCCAGAAGCTGAGGCTCATCAGCGCCGCCGTGCGGGTCAACCTGCAATTTTTGTGCTGCTGGAGGCTGCGCAACCAGCACGAGCTGGATGCCGTCATCGAGGAGCTGAGCGCACTGCTGCCGAAGGAGCAGCTGTACCGGCTGTACGAGCAGGCGACCCGAGAACCATACAGTTTCCTCTTTGTGTACTACCTGAAGCCGAAGAACGAAATGTTCTACAAGCGCTTCGAAGAGCGTTTCGCGCTTGAGAAAGACTCCGATGGGGGCAGCGCTCAGCTTCCTGGGCCAGAAGCTGTTCGCCAGCTCCACGCTGATCAACGCGAAGTGTCAGAACATCTCCTGCGCCTCAGGCGCTCAGTGCTGCACTTCCGTCGCAGCTGTCCAGTCGCCCGTCGTTCGCCGGACGGGTGGCTTCCTAAAGAAAAGGATGACGACGATCTACGTGGACAGCCGCAAGAGGGTGGCCGGCTCGGACAGCGACTTCGAGGTGGACCTGGGGGAGTCCCTGCACCTGCAGAGCGACGCCCGGCTTGCCGTCTACAAGATCCGCCTGGCCGACAGTTTCCTCTCGACGGACCGGGGCCGCTACCTCTACTGGGTTGACGCCGCGCTGGGCACGCTGAACTGGGCGTCGTTGCCCGAGGGCGCGTACACTGGCGCACGGTTGGCCGCCTGGATCAGCTCCAACTTTGCCACCGCCACCTACAGCGAGACCACCAACAGCCTGAGCGTTGCCTACGACGGCAACCGGCTGATCCTGAACGACCTGGAGCTGCGCCAGCAATTTCCTGACGCGGCGGACTACCCCGCCGCGCCGCCCGCCTCTCCCACCAAGCCCTTCAGCGTGGACCACATGCTGGGCCCGAGCTTCGTCTCCGGCGGGCAGGTCTTTGAGTTCGTCCGCATGATGGCGCACAACAAAATCTACCTGCGCTGCGCCCAGCTGGCCAACGCCAGCAGAGTGCTGGGCCGACGACATCCTCTCCAAGATCACGCTGAAGAGCGGAGTGGGCAACCATTGTGGAGACGGGCTCAGACGACGGGCGCTTCATGGCCCTCAGGGGCCCGGTTACCCTGAGGCACATGCGCTTCCGGCTGACCGACCTGGACGGCAACGTCGTCCGGCTTCGCGGGTCGTCTTTGTCGTTCGTGTTATACCTTGACCACGTATAATTAAATGGAGCCGACCGAACAAGAGGTGCAAGAGGCGGAGGCGCAAGAGGCGCACGCTGCGCCACACGCTGCGCCACACGCTGCGCCACACGCTGCGCCGGACGCTGCGCAGGACGCTGCGCCGGCGGAACCGAAACGGCGGGGCAGGCCCCCTGAAACCAAGAACAAACCGAAGCAGGACGTGCCTACTGAGCCGGCTGCTCCAAAGCGCAAGCCAAAGCCGCCTCCACTTGAGACGGCGCCGGCGGAGGCACCAGCAGAGGCACCGGCTGAGGCACCGGCGGAGGCGCCTCAGCTCACAAGAGAGCAGCAGCGCGCCCTGCGCATGCTGGAGAGGCAGTCCGCCTATGACCGGTTGACAACAGGCGCAAGTGAACTAGTGTAAAAGCATGATGTCAATCGAGCCTCGCAACGAGCCGCGGATGCTCCGTACCACTAATAAAAAAAACGAAACACGAAAAAACAAAAGTAACAATACAAAAATAATAACACTAAAAAACAAAAAATTTAATATAAATTTAGAAAGTGATACCAGTATATCATACATAAAGTTTCAACATATTTTTTTTTATTATATATTATGATTACAAACGGATATAATATTACTAAAAATATAAAATCAAAAATTTTAACTAAAAAATAATAAAAAAAGAAAAACTTTAAAAACAAAAAAAACGTTTAACCCAGAAGCTATAACTTGCAGCCGCTGCTGCTGAAGCGCTACCGAGAACTGGAGGAGGCGCGGGCCTTCAACAATTGCCTTGGGGAGCGCAGGCAGGCGCAGGAGGGGCAGCGGCACCTGGACGACGTGAGCCGGCTGACGGAGGCCGTGCACCGCCAGGTACCCCAGCTGCGCTACGCGCGGGCCGAGCGCCGGGGCGTGGAACAGGCGGCGGACGAAGTTGCGCAACAGTAAAGGAAGACGCTTCGGGCGCACGGCTTCAATCAGCGCCCGCGCTTTGAGCAGGTGGTGGGCTACCTAGAGCGGAATGAGCCGCTGCCCCTGGATCAACCGGACCGCAAGGCCCCCTCGTTTGTCACAAGCCACTTCTACCTGGACGATTTTGTGCAGTCCAGCGAGGACCCCAACCCCCGGCCCTTGCAGCACACGCCTCTGCAAGCAATTCCCGAGGAAGGCTTCCGCACTCCCGCAAGGCCACGGACGAGGACGTGCGCCTTGCGCGGAGGTACCAAGGGTACGGCGGAACCCGCTTTGTTGAGGATGACCTGGCAGGAGACCCCGAGGCCGGCGCCTTGGCCAGCAACGGGCCTCCATCACGGACCGCCTGCGCAGCACTGCAGACGGCGCGCAGGCGGCAGCGGACCTCATAGGCGCAGGGGCGGCGGGGCTCGCAGCCGCGCAGGCTTTCCGCGCTCAGCTGCCCCAGGACGCCGCTGAGTACGTCCGCCGAATAATGGGCTGCCCCTGCCGGAGCGCCCGGCGCAGCCCCTCCGCAGATCATCATTAAAAAAGCGATCAACAGGCCGACGGCCCAGTGACGTGGAGCGCCCTCCTGGACGAGGCGGGGCAAGCGCGCGCCTAGGCGTGGTGGAAGGAGTCGCGGCGCGGCGTCAGACTCCGTTGAGGAGACGGCGGCCGTCATGGGCTGCGAGGAGGGCGAGTTGAGCCGTTGCGGCGACGCGAGGGCGTGGGCGGAGCCTTTGGGTACCTGGGGGGCCTGGCAGAAGGGGCCGCTGCCCTGGCGCCCACCGCGGGCGAGGTTGCTGGAACGCTGGCTGGCGCGGCGGGAGTTGGCGCGGCGGCAACGGCGGGGCTGGCCGTGGGCATCGCAGGCGGCGCAGCCTACGGCCTTACGGGCTGGGTGCTGGAGAACACGCTCTTCCGGCCCCAGCAGGGCAGCGAGGACGCGGCCGTGCAGGACGTCCGGTCCGCCAACAACATGAATGACGCCACTCAGCCTCAGCACTTCACGCTGCGCTCAGGCAGCAGCACTTCTGGCAGCCCCGCAAGCAGCCGCGCCTCCTCGCAGTCCGGCTTCCGCGTGCAGGCGCAGTCCAACAACACGCCGCGCCCCTTCTCCTGGGGCCTGAACCCCGTGGCCCTGCCCCAGTCCCAGAGCTCGCGGGCAAGCTCCAGTTCCGGGCAGTCACGCCAGAGCCTGCCTCCGCCCAGCTTTGACCAGCTGGCACGAGACATCGAGGCTGCCTAAAAAAAAATCCAGTCGATTTTGCTCCTTCGCCGTACGAGTGAAAATGCGTGTCGTGGTACATGTAAAGAAGCATGGAGGTAGTCACCGCCGGAGCCCAGGATGAGCTGATGCAGAGCCTGGACTACAAGCAGAAGACGAGCAACACCAGCTACGTGACGGCGCGGCACGACGTGCAGTACTTCCCGAGCTCGCTGAGCTCGTTCTCCCCCACAACCTCTCGGGTCTGCCGCATCCCGCTGACCAGCGGCACGTCCTTCATCGTCCCCGAGTCCATCAAGATCGCCTTCCGCGTCAGGAACACGGACGGCACCAACCCGCTGGCCCCGGCCACGCCCAACCCCGCCTGCTTCGTCCAGCGCGTCCAGGTCTTCGCCAACGGCCAGCGCTGCAACGACATCAACTACTACGGCCGCACCGTGGCCGTGCACGACCTGCTGAAGGGCCGAGAGTACAACCGCAACAAGGCCATGGAGGGTTTCGACGAAGTCAACGACCCCCCGCATCGCCCGCGCGGTGCACCAGGGCGGCTACGCGGACGTGCTGCTGCGCCCCACCATGGTGGGCATCCTGCGCTGCGGCAAGATGCTGCCGCCGCAGCTGAACCGGGTGATAGAAATTGAGTTCGCGGACGCCACGACTGCGCTGTGGTCCGAGAACGCCGGGGCGCACCCGTCCGGAGCCACACTGAGCACCGACTTTGAGATCCAGAACGTCCGAGTTCTGGCCTCCCAGGTCGTCCTGGACTCTGCGCTGGTAGAGTCCTTCAACCGCGTGCTCCTCTCAGGAAGGTCGCTCGTGTTCAGCTACCCCACGGTGCACACGCAGCAGTCCACGGTGCCTCCGGGCGTGGCGGAGCACAACGTCACCGTGGCGCGCGCCTTCACGAAACTCATGGGAGCGTTCGTGACTTTTTGGGACAACGACGCGGGCTCCATGATCCACTTGCTGGCCAACCCGGGGCAGGACGTGGCCCCCATCGGCGCGGCCAGGCAGGAGGACAGCCTCCTGGAGTCGCAGATGCAGCTGGGCAGCCTGCAGTACCCTCACAACCCCATGAAGGGAGCCTCGGAGCACTTCCACTTCCTCTCCGTCCTCGCGGGCACCTACGACGACACGGTGCGCAACATCGACATCGGCCGCGTGGGCTAACTGCGCCACAGCTTCATTGCCGGCTTTCCCACCGAGCGCGTGCCCAAGATGCCGCTGAGTGGTGTCAGCACCCGCTCGGGCGACCTTGCCCGGTTCACCTACAAGGGCCTGGACGGCACGATGACGGACCTGTTCATTCATTTGGTGGCCTACCAGCTGGTGACGCTCTCCGGAACGGGTGTGTCCGTCCTGGACTAAAAACTGCGTGGCACCCAACTCGCCGTCCGGGCAGGAATCAAGCCTGCGTTCGTCGGGCCAACTTTTTTTTCGTTCGAATAAAAAAGCCCGATCTTCCGCTTCGAACCATGAAGCTTGCCCTGGGACCCGTGCAGTCGAACGCCAAGGGCGGGCGGTATGTTTCGCTCGAGGACAGTGAAGAAATTTTCTACCGCCGCAACTGCGCCGTGGAGATTCTCTGGGAGCCCGGTAATTTCCAAGACGATGGCGCAAAGCGTTTGGGCATCTGCTTCACAGCGGACCCAGATCTCCGCGACTGGGTGCTCTCCGTGGAAGACACCGTCGTGGATAGCATGATCGTGCAACAGGGCCCCTTCCCCGGCGCGTCCCGCACGGAGCTGGAAGCGCAGCTCCAGAGCGCCGTCAAGGTGAGCCCCAAGGGCCAGCACGTCAAGGCGAAGATCAACTTGGAGCGCTGCGTCTACTGGGACTCAAACGGCAAGCCCGCGCCGCAGCCCTCAGAGTTTGCTCGCCGCCGGGGGCGCGCCGTGATCTTCGACACCAGGTGCACCGCCTCGCCCTGCTCACGGAGCCGCGCCACGATCTTGCGCGCAAGGTACGTCTTCCCGGTGCCCGGCAGGCCGGTGAGCAACAGGGAGTTGCCGGCCGCGCAGTGCTCCAGGGGGTCCTCCACCTCGCGCCACCGCCGCTGCGCTGGCCTCTCCGCCTCCATGCGCGGCGGTGCGCTGCGCCCCAGCAATGGCTTACACTCCTCCACCCGAAAGACGGGTGTGCCGTCCTGGTGCCGCAGCCTGGTCAGCGCCTCCAGGCTCGCTTGCCGGCTCTTTGGCAGCCCCTGGAGCAGTAGGCAGTCCGTCTTGACCTGCTTCACGTACCGCGGGGGCGCCGCCAGCAGCCGCCGGGCCTTGGCCACCATGCAGTGCTCGAAGCCCAGCACGGCGTCGTGGATGGGGCGATACGTTCCGTTGGTTAGCAGGCGCCGTGTGTACACGAAGTCCCAGACGCTGCCCACCCCGTAGCAGAAGCTTTGCGTGAAGTCGGCGCCGGGGCCGTCCAGCTGGCAGCTGCTGCTGCGCACGGAGTAGATCACGTCCGCGCGGCGCGCCCATAGCCCGATCATCGCGGTCACCGAGAGCTTGGCCATGTGCTCCTCGCCCTCGGGCCACGCAGCGTCCATGCGCTCCAGGGCCCGCCGGAGCGTGGCCGCGCCCACGTGTCCGCGCGCATAGATGCCCAGCGGGATGTGATCCCAACGGCAAACGCCCGTCTCCAGCATCGCGGCAATGGAAACTTTGGGGTACCAGCCAGGGCCCACAAACGGCAGCAGCTGCAGCGCGGCCTGGCGCGCGTCGCGGCACCCCTCCACGAAGCCCAAGTCCGGCAGCCGCCCCGGCTCCACGGGCTCCACGCCGTCCGCGGGGCAAAGGATGGGCAGCGGGAAGGGTGCGTTGGCCAAACCGTTGCGGCGACAGCGCACGACGTCCACACCCACGTAGGGCTTCTCGCGGTGGCTCCCCTGGCCTCGAAGACCAGCGGCGGCAGCTTCGGACTGCGCACGTAGGCCTCCACAACCCCCGGGCAGACGCAGCTCTCCAGACTCGTGGGCTGCGCGGATTCCTGGAGCGTCTTCTCGCTGTGGCAGTCAACGCAGAGCGCCTGCAGCCGCTACACGCTGTCTGCGAAGAGCTGCCGCACCGGCACAACGTGGTCCAGCTCGCAGGCGCTCTGCGTCACCGTGCAACCACACAGCGCGCACAAGCCCTGCTGCACGGCCAGAACCTCCTGCCGCTGCGCCGCTGTGGGAACCTCCCGCTTGGCCTTCAGTAATTTGAGAAAGACCTCGTGCGCCAGGCCCGCCAGCCGCTGGCCCCGGTACTCCTGGTCCAACCCCTCGCACCAGCGCCGCAGCAGCTCGTGCTCCTCGGGCTCACGGATTCGCATGCCGCACCTCAGCCTCAGCCCGCTGTACTGGGAGGGACTGCTGAGGGTCACTTTGGGGCTCTCCCCGGCCGCCATCAAGTCTCGCCGCGCCTCCCGTAGGTCCTCGCACCAGAACAGCCCCGGCTCCAAAGGCAGCGCGGGGTCAAAACGCTTCCTCTCGACTATCGGCGGCAGCTCCTGCCGCGCCTCGCCGCGGTACAGCGTGCGCCACGCATCCCGCTCCAGCTCGCGCTTCACGCACCGGTACATGTAGCAGTGCCCGTTGAAGCACAGGAAGCACACGGTGCGGTGTCTCTTCAGTGCAGGGTCGTAGCTGTCCACCACGTCGTAGCTGTCCACCACGTCGCCCTGCGAGCTCAGGAACCGCATAGGGGCGTCGCGCCAGACGCAGAACTGCCGGACCTCCTCGGCCGAGACGCCCAGGCTCCGCCAGTCGTGGCAGAGCATGGTGTCGAAGTCCGCACAGACCTCCTCGAGGCTAAGCTGCAGCAGCTCCGCACGCTGCCGGGCCACGCAGAGCGGCTTGTCCACGAAGGCACTGGCCAGCACGTCCTCCTCGCAGGGCAGCTGGAAGCTCACGCTCCGCAGCCCCTGCATGCGCTGCCGCAGCAGCGTCTCCACCTCCGTCCGCGAGTTCCGGTAGTGCGTGCTCTGCGTGCTGACCACCCAGCGCCCCGCGGGGTCCAGGTAGTACGTCTCGTCCGAGAGCTGGAGGATGGGCCCCGCGGGGTCCCCGAGGGAGGCCTCCACCCCCCGCCGCACGCGCTGCGCCACCTGCTCCTCGGTGAGTCCCGCGGGGTGCCGAGTCATGGCGCCCCCGAGCTCGTTGATCGGTAGCCAGTCTTTCCGCTCGTAGGCCGCGCCCGCGTTCCGCCCGCTGCGCCGCCGACCGCGGATGACCACCGGTACGTGGACCAGGTACTCATAGTACTTGTCTCGGAAGAAGGCCTTCCCCAGCTTGGTGAGCCGGTGCTCGCCGTCGCCCTCCAACGACCGCACGAGCTTCTTCTGCCCGTTGCGCAGGAGAATGTAGTCGTTGGGCCCCTCGCGGATGAGGGGCTGGTTGTAGTCGAAGTCCTTGGTGGGGGGCGCAGCCCCAGGTGCGAGTAGTAGTGCTGCCCCGCTCGGGTCAGCTGCCCGTCCGTGCGCGCGAGCAGCGCGTAGGCGCCCGCCCCTCTGCGTAGGTTCAACACGACGGAGCCATCCGCCGTCGTGCGACCCCTGGCGCCCATATCCGCCGCCTCGCTGATGTGTTGTCGTGGTCTCATCCAACTTGCCATTCTTTTTTACGGGGCCAGATTTTTTTGTCGGTCGGCCGGGCCGCAACTTTCCGAGGCATCTGTGCAGGATTTTGCATGATTTGCATGGCCGCCAGATGTGCGTGGATTGATGCGGGAGAGGGAGCTGGAGGGTTGCTGGTGATGCGGGTGTTGTTGGCGATGCTGCCCCAACTTAGGGGTGTGGAAACAGAGGTCCGTTTTCACGCCCCCCGACAACTCAATCCCTGCCCTCCGAGCAGGGCTAGCTTGCCAGCCTGTGACCCCTTCTCGATTTTGGCATGACATGTTTTTCTTGCATGCGTTTCGCGTGGGTTTTTGCACGGATGTCACGTTGATTTTTGCATGATTTTGCTTGCTAGGGGACCTTTCCGTGTGGAGCGGATTCGTGTGGCAAATCTTCAGGTTCTTTGCGCCATTTGTCACTGAATTTGGGCCTTGTCTTGAAGGATGCAGTTGCAAACAGCTTCAGTGGCATGCAGAACAGGAGCACTGGGTTCCCTATATTATTGCCAAATCGGTGGGCAAAGATGTTCCGACCGAGGCCTGATTGCAGGTCAACTCCTGCCACACGACCATTGAATCAAAGTTGGCGCAATCTATTCATTGAAAATCTGGGTTCTTGACAAGGACACCAATGGAAAATACCTCTTCGGGGGTGCTTGCATGACGCAAACCCGTTTGGTGTTTTTTTGCAAGCAGACTGTGCCGTAATCGGACTTGATCTGCGGGCAGGGCTCGAGCGCAACAGCACCAGCAACAGCACCAGCACCAGCAACAGCACCAGCACCAGCAACAGCACTGGCTCGGGTAGCGGGACAAGGCTTCGGGTAGCGGGGCAAGGTTTCGGGCAAGGCTTCGGGTAGCGGGGCAAGGTTTCGGGCAAGGCTTCGGGTAGCGGGCAAGCTTCGGGTAGCGGGGCAAGGGTTCTGGCAAGGCTTCGGGTAGCGGGGCAAGCTTCGGGTAGCGGGGCAAGCTTCGGGTAGCGGGGCAAGGGTTCTGGCAAGGCTTCGGGTAGCGGGGCAAGCTTCGGGTAGCGGGGCAAGGGTTCTGGCAAGGCTTCCGGTAGCGGGGCAAG
>CAUJNA010002585.1:0-29074 GCA_963377175.1 Effrenium voratum
GAGGCAGACCTCTTGGACTGCCTGTACGAGGTGGGCGAGGAGAAGTACCAGTGCAAAGGCTGCGCTGGGGCGGCGTGGCGCCTCATGGGCCAAGCTCAGCAGATCCCTTCCGTCACGCACGCCACGCTTCAACCCGAAGAAGGGGCAAGCACGTGGGTCTTCTTCCACAAGACTGTCATGAAGCTGCTGCCCCGTCCTCCTCCGTTCACCCGCCTGTACAAGCTCGGCAAGGGCAAGTTGCACGACCTGGTGAAGCTGATGACCTGCTGCCGGGCGCAAAGGGGGACCATGAGGAGCATGACGCGGTCCGAGTACGATGCCATTGTCGGAACAAAAGCGGTCGAGTTCTCGCCGCGGGTCCTGAAGAAGTACGAGGAGATGACGCTGGCCGAGTTCCAGAGCCATATCATCAAGCTTGACACGATCTACCGAGGCGACAAGGCCTTGAACGGCAAGCGCCCGCCGACAACCGAGGAAGAGTTCACGCACTTGCAGAGCAGGGGCCTCATGCAGCTCCGCAAGCAACTCCAGGAAGACCAGGTGCAGGTGGAGAGCCTGTTGGTGTCGTGCGACCGCCAGCTTTGGATGACCGGCTTTGTCATCGGCGAGGGCACCGTGAACTGCTGGTGGTACAACGCCGAGGTCCACCAGAAGCAGACGATGGACTTCTTCGAGGCCTACGGGCGAGCTCGCGACGAGCGGAGGACCCTGATCTTCTACGGAGACAGCGGCAAAAACTCCTCTGGCAAGCTGCCTGGCCGCCGTGGTAGCCCGCGAGATGGGCCTGGACGAGTTCGTTATGGTGTCCAGCCCGGACATGCTGCGATCCGCGGTGGAGCGCAACCTCCTGCGAGACGAGCGGCCTTTGCTCCTGGACGAGCTTCAGATCAGCGGCAGCAGCATCGGCGCCCAGGGCGGGGGAGTGGACACTTTGAAGCATCTGCTCGGCCTGTCACCCGATCTGGCAGCGACCATCAAATGTCGCTACCACGACGTGAAAGTGCCAGCGGAGACCTTCAGGATCATCACGGTCCAGGACCTCGCGAAACTGCACTACCCCTTGGACGACATGGCGAAGGTTCAACCTCCGGACCTCATGCTGGACGCTGGGATGACGTGGACCCCTCGCCCACTCGACAAGCTCTTCGACGCGGACACGCGCGCGGTGCTGAAGCGCTGCATCCTCGTGGAAGTGACGGCGCAGTGCGTGAAGGACGAGGTTTGCGACAAGCGAAAGATCAGATCCGAGAAGGCGGTTTCCCTGGCGGAGAGTTTGAAGACAATGTACAGCGGCCGTAATTCCCGGACTGCAAGCGGCAGGTACAGGCCCGGTGACACAGCGGGGGCGGCCTGCCCTTTCCAGTACCAAATACCACGCAGAAGCCCGATTGAACGCACAGAAAAAAAAACGCTTTGACACGAGCCCGGTTTCATTGCTTTGCATTTTGCATCGTTTCCTCAACGTAGAGCCGTGCCAGGTCTGCCGAGGATGGACCTTGCAGGAGGCGTGGGAGCGCTTTTCAATGCTATTACTGCAGGCCGTACATAAATGTACACCCTAGAGTAATAGCTTTTGCACGGTTTTGCACGGTTTTGCACGGTTCCCCCATGCCAGCCCCGTTGGAGTTTGATACTGGTCCGCCCAACCCGTTTGGTTTGCCGAGGACCCCAAACCCTAAAGGGACATTTGCACGGTTTTGCGCCACAAAAATGCTATCTTCCAGGGTGTACATGTATGCCTGTAAGAATAGCTCGTTTTGCACGGTTTTGCACGGTTTGCCCACGCCAGCCCCCGCTCATTTGATTGGTTCGCCCAACCCGTTGGTTTCCCGAGCACCCCAAACCCTAACCCAAAAAAGGAGCTGAGCAGGCTCCGGGAATTCCCCCAGCCTGCGCAATGTCTCAAAACCTTTTTTCTCCCAGTTTTTTCGCTCGACCAGGATCAGGCAATTCCAACTTGAGTGTGATCAGCCTCTTTTTGCGCCACAAGGGGCTTGCTTCAAGCGTCCCTGGAGGGAGGCCTGAAGAGTGCCTCAAACAACAGTTTTTGAAAGCTAGTCGAGGGTCCTGGGCCTCGGAGGCGCCAGGAAGACGTCCAGCTGCCTCACAGCCGCCGGCCTGCCCCGTCTCGTCAGCCGGCCCGCCGCGTTGCCGCTGCCCTGCGGCGCCGGCAGCGCCAGCGTCAGCAGGGTCTCGCGCCCCTCCGTGCTGCGGACGGTCATGGAGTCCACGGCCCCCAGCTGCTGCACGTCGCCGTACTGAGGGTTGAAGCTCCTCGCCGCGTTTGTCGGCGCTCGGAAGGCGCCCGCGTCCTCCACCGCCTTCACGCGCCGGTCGGTGAGGTCCGTGTTGTGCTGGAACTTGTCGGCGTTGTCTTGCAGGACCCTGAACTCCGTGGCCGGCTGCTTCTCCACGTCCTCGGGCGCGCCGTGCACCGTCTCGTGGGGCCGCGCGTTGTAGGCCGAAGCGGTCTGCTGAAAGTGGTCGCTCCACTGCCCGCCCTTGCGCGCCACCCTAGTGGCCAGGTCCTTCTTCAGCGTCTGGATGCCCCGGTCCACCACGGCAATGGCGTTGCGGTCCTCGGGCCGCTTCGTCCGGTGCACGGCTTCCGCGGGCAGCTCCCTGTCCAGCGTGGCGAACTCGTTGCCCAGGTCTGTCGTGACCACAAAGTTCCCGTCGTCCCCCGTCAGCTCCTTTGCGGCGCGCTTGGTGGCGCGGCCCACCGTCTCGGCGTTCGTGTTTTGCAGAGGTTCCACGGCGGCCTCCCGGGTGAAGACGTCCATCACCACCAGGCCGTACTTCGTCTTCCCCCGCGTGTTCTGGCTGAAGTCGATGAGGTCGGCCTGCAGCCGGTCGTTCGGCCCCTCGGCGGCCGACTTGCCCAGCGCGCGGGGCGCCTGCACCTGCCGGCCCACGTCGGCCTTCAGCGCCTCGAAGGCCATGGCCTGCGTCACGTCGAGGTCGCGCTGCCTCGCACGTTGGTACAGCTTCCGCGGGTCCCGCACGTTGAAGTCGTCGGCCAGGTCCCTCAGCGCCTCCATTTAGCTTTGTTGCCCCAAAAAGGAGCTTGCTCAAGGTTCCCGGGCCGGGAGGCCTACCTACTTGTTGCCCCAAAAAGGCCCGGGATGGCGGGAGGCCTGCACACACCTACTTCTTAGGGAGGCCTGCGCAGCTACTTGTTCTTCGGCCCCCAGGCTTCAAGTGCGTCCAGCCGGGCCTGGAAGCCCTTGCACACCCCCCCCAGTACGCTGGTGAGGTGAGAGTAGTCGAGGGTGACCATCTCCGTGCCGTCGCTCCACCGCGTGGTCCCCGTCAAATTCTTCCACTTCGTTCCTGCGAAGTCGTCCGAGGCGAAGCCCAGCCTCGGGTCCCCGTTCATGTCCGGGCGCTTGTACTGCTTGGCCTCCACGGAGTCGAAGAGCTGCAGCAGCTCCGCCACGTCGGCCTCGGCAATCTCCGTCTTCACCCGGCTGTCGGACAAGTCCGTGAAGCTCGTGTTGCAGACCACGTTGCCCGTGTTGCCCGCGATCACCAGGCAGCCGGGGTTCTTCTGGTTCGTGGTCAGGGACAGCTGCGTGGAGAGGCTCTTCGTCTGCACCAGCGCCTCGTCGTTGATCATGATGAGCTCGCACTGGTGCGCCCCGCCGTCCCGCTCCAGGAAGACACGCGCGCTCTGGTTGCCCAGCAGCCGCAGCTCCGGGCCGCTGTCGGAGGCCGCGCTGTTGTTGGAGATCTGCAGCTTGCTCCAGCCCGCCCAGTTCTTCGTCAAGAAGAGATCGTCCGAGAAGTCGGGGGTGTTGGTCACGATGAGCGTGTTGGACGCGAAGAGCTGCGGCGCGGAGACCGTGCCCGAGCTCGTCACGTCGCCGCAGACCACGCTGCCCGTCGACACTCCGCCGCTCGTGGCTGTGAAGGTGCAGTCCAGGCTCTCGCAGCGCAGCGGCCCCGCGGAGGCCGCACCGGTGATGGTCAGCGTGGCGCCCGTGACCGCCCCGGTGGCTGCGAAGCTCGCTGCGGTTGCTGCGCCTGAGGCCGTCAGCGTGCCCGTGGACACGTCGCCTACCGTGGTGAAGTTCCCAGCGTTGGCCGTGGTGTTGATGGTGAGAGTGCTGCCGGTGATTCCGGTGGCCGAGCTCAGCAGGCCCACGCTGGCCGCCCCGCTGATGCTCAGCGAGCTGCCCGACACGGCGCCGGTGGACGTCAGCGTGGCTCCGGCGTCGGTGCCGGTGGCTGTGAGCGCTGCGCAGGAGACTGCGCCCGAGGCGTCCACGCCCGTTGTGAACACGTCCGTGCAGTTCACGTCGTTGCACAGCAGCTGGTCGCAGCCCACGTTGCCCTGCGCAGTGAGTCCTTCCAGAGTGGCCGAGCCCGTGAGGGCCAGCGAGTCGGCCAGCAGGTCCGTCACGGAGACCGAGTCTCCCTCGAAGGCGCTGGCCCTGATCTGCATGCTGTACAGGTCCAGCGTGTCCGCCGACTGCTGCACCAGCCCGGGGATAGACCCGCCGAAGGCTCCGAAGTGCAGCTTTGCGATTCCGCCCGGCGGCACCGAGAAGTCCAGGCGCGCCGTGCTCCAGACTCCCTGCGAGGGCGTGCCGAGGAAGGTGCCGGTGACGCCCACGTAGTCGTTGTCGGCCGCGCTGACGTACATCACCAAGTTGGAGGCCGTGCCCAGCCTGTACCGGCAGCCGAAGGGTAGCGTCTCCCCGGCGTCAGCGTGTAGGTGCGCACAATGTTCCAGGCGAAGGCGCTCAGGGTCATGGCGTAGCCTCCAGCTGGAAGCCTCCCACAGTGAAACTGGCCAAGGCCACGGAGCTCTGGCTGTTGGAGCGCACCAAAAAATTTCCTAATGTGAGCGTGGGCTCCAGCAGCACCTCGCCCAGGGTGGCCAGCGTGACGTCGTCGGCCCCTCCGTCGAGGAACTCGTGCTTCAGCAGCAGTGCCGAGGCCGCCGTGTCCTCCTCCGCTGTGTTGCCAGTCTCCAGGGTTGCGTCCAGGATCTGGAGGCCGTAGACGTCCACCGTTCCAGCCGTCTGGTTGGGCAGGCCCGGCGCCTGGAAGTGTGCCCCGAAGTGCAGCTTTGCCACCCCGTTCGGAGGCACTGTGAAGTACATCTTGGCAGTGCTCCAGGCACCCTGGTCGCCCACGAAGCTGCCGTACAAGGGGTCGTAGACGTTGTCTGCCTCGGACATGTACACCACGAAGTTGGTGGCCGTGCCGAGCCGGTAGCGGCAGGCGAAGAGGAGCTCTCGGCCCGGGGTCAAGTTGTAGGTGCGCACGATGTTCCACGGGTTCACCGCCAGGGTCAGGGTGTAGCCGTCCACGCTCACTGCGCCCGCGGTGTGCGTGGCAAGGACCACGCTGCAGCCGCTGCTGGGGCGAACCGTCCAGTTTGACAGCGAGACGTCCGTGGGGGCCAGGATCTGCTCTCCTATGGCGGCCACCACCTCGTCGGCCCCGCCGTCGTCCGGAAAGCGCACTGCTATCTGCAGCGCCGAGGCGGCCTCCGCGACTCCGAGCTTGCCGGCGAGGAGGCCGTCTACTTGCGCGATGGTGTAGTAGCTGAGCAGCGCGGCGGCGATGCTCGAGGCCGTTGCCGTGTCCTGGTCGGCGGCTGAGCGGTACGCCACCAGCGCCGAGGTGATGTGGTTGGTGGTGAACACGTCCTGGTCCGGGCCCGTCCGGTAGGCCAGCAGCGCGCCCGCGATGGCCGCCTGCGTCTGCGTGTCCTGCGCGCTCGCCGTGCGGTAGTCTCCCAACAGCGCGTCTACTTGTGAGGAGGTGTAGTAGGCCAGCAGCGCGGCCGTGATGGCGCCGGCCGTCTCCGCGTCCTGCGCCGTTCCGGTTCGGTAGTCTCCCAACAGAGTGTCCACTTGTGAGGAGGTGTAGTAGGCCAGCAAGGCTGCTGTTATGGCAGCGTCAGTGCCCGCTGTGGAGTAGCAGTCTGCCGTGATGCTCAGCGTGTCGTCGCCGTTGGCCAGCGCAGCAGAGAGAGGAGCCACGAAGTGCAGGTTGCGAACGACGCTGCTTCCGCGAAGGAGCTCCCAAGTCGTGAAGCCCGCCCAGGCCGGCGCGTTAACAACTCCGCTGCCGGAAAGCTGCAGGGCGGCGAGCTCCGCGAGGATTGCGTCGAGGGCGCTCTGGAGCGCGGTCTCGCTGGCGGAGAGCGCGGCGTTCGTGGCGTATGAGGCCAGCAGCGCCGCGTCGGCCTTGGCCCCCTGGAGCGCCGTGATGCTGGCGTCCCGGCTAGCAAGCTGCGCTGCGACGAAGGCCTCGGTGGCGAGGCCCAGCAGGGCATTTGCTATCTTTGTGTCTACGTCCAGCGGCGTGTCCAACCCGTCCACCGCGGAGAGCAGGGAGGCCAGCGCGCTTGCGTCCGCCTTGCCGAGGAGGGCCGCGTCCAGGGCTGCCGTGGTGACGGCGTCCAGGAGGGCCGCTGCTATCTTAGAGTCCACCTCGGAGGACGTGTCCACGGCCGACTGCAGCGCGTATGCTGTCAGGGCGCTGGCGTCCGCCTTGGAGGCCTGCAGCCCCGAGATGGAGGCGTCTCTGCTTGCGAGCTCGGAGGCCAGCGCCGCGGCGGTGACGGCCCCCAGGAGAGCGTTGGCCACCTTGGTGTCCACCTCCAGCGGCGTGATCCTCGCCGCTATGTCTAGGGAGTGCTGGTCCACCACCGTCTTGGGGCCGTAGTTGGCGGCCACCGTGGCCAGCGTGGCGTTGTTGGCCGAGGCGATGGAGCCGTTCATGGCCGCCGTGGTGCTGTAGTTGGACAGCTTCAGGCCCACGCTGTCCGGGGTGCTCTTCGTCGCCACCACGCCCTCCAGCACGTCGAAGGCCGACTGGTCTGCCTTGTTGGAGAGGCCCGTGGTCAGCGAGCTCTGCAGCGCGGCGATGCTGCTTCCGCGCGCGGCCACTGCCCGTCCGTGGTGGCCAGGGCCGCCGCCGTGGCTAGGGGCGCAATTGCCGGCGCCAGCGCGCTGCTGTCCAGCTTTGAGGCCAGCTCTGCGGTGACTCTGTCGTCCAGGGACTGGATGGCAGCCGCGGTGTTGCCGGACGCCGCAGTGTTTACCGCCAGGTCCGTTACTTGAGCGTACGGCGTGAGAGCCAGGGCCAGCTGCCCTGCGGTGACGTGCGTGCCGTCAGTCACCTCTCCGTTGTCCAGGACCTCCGGGATATTGCCGGTGACAGGTCCTTCAAACATGTTTACTTATGTTCTCGCCGACGCCTTAGTCCAGTGGCTATTCCGCAAAGCCCACCGCCAAGTTCTCCAGGATGAACCTACGTACGGCAGCCTGACAGGAAAAAAACAGGGGGGCACTTTGGGGTTGAACCACATGCACATGACATGCAAAACCGTGCGAAAAAACGTGCAAGCTGTTCCACGTGTCATGCAAAAAACAATCTGTTCCACGTGTCATGCAAAAAAACAAGCTGTTCCACATGTCATGCAAAAAAACAAGCTGTTCCACATGTCATGCAAAAACCATGCAAAAAACAAGCTGTTCCACATGTTGCAAAAAAACAAGCTGTTCCACATGTTACAAAAACCATGCAAAAACCATGCAAAATGCGGCGCGTACGGAGCGCCAACCCGCCGAACCCACACGGCCCCCCGCGTCCTTGCTATACGTGCTATATGTGCTATATCTCACAGGCAAGCCACTGAACATCCACTCTCCCCGGGGTCCTTGCTATATGTGCTATATGTGCTATATCTCACAAGGCAAGCCACTGAACATCCACTCTCCCCCGGGTCCTTGCTATATGTAATATATGTGCTATATGTGCTATATGGCCCTATATAGCATATATAGTACAGATTTCGCGCGTACAGAGTATATAGCACATATAGTACATATAGCAAGGACGCGGGAGAGTGGGGGTTCAGCGGCTTGGCGTGTAAGATATAGCACATATAGTACATATAGCAAGGACGCGGGGGAGTGGGGGTTCAGCGGCTTGGCGTGTAAGATATAGCACATATAGTACATATAGCAAGGACGCGGGGGAGTGGGGGTTCAGCGGCTTGGCGTGTAAGATATAGCACATATAGCACGTATAGCAAGGACGCGGGGAAGAGTGGGGGTTCAGCGGCTTGGCGCGGCTTCAATGCCGGGCAGGCGCGGCCAGGAGGCTTCTGTGCCAGGCAAGTGGCGTGAACCTCTCTCTGGAGAGGGGGTTTTCCAAATGGTTTATATTCTACCTGAGAGGCTTCTAGCACTCGTCCGTCCAGCATTTGACCTCGTCCTGCGAAGGATTCGAAGTCTAAAAAACGCTGCGTGCAGGCGTATGGCTGCAAAATCGTGACCCCTAGATATGCTTGCAATTTGGCTCCAGGTTGCATTTCAAGCGATGGTCAAGCTTTGCCAAAGGAAACCCCTTTTTCTTTTTTTTTCGGGGACCCCTTTTTTGGGACCCATTTTTCTTCATTTTTTTGTTTTTTTTTTTTAGCCCTTTTTATTGTCTCTGGCGGGCTGCAAAGGTTGGCTCGCTTGAAATGCAACCTGGAGCCAAATTGCAAGCATATCTAGGGGTCTCTATTTTGCAGCCACACGCCTGCACGCAGCGTTTTAGACTTCGAATCCTTCGCAGGACGAGGTCAAATGCTGGACGGACGAGTGTCAGAAGCCTCTTAGGTACAATATAAGCCATTTGGAAATACCCCTCCTCAGAGGGAGGGAGACGAGGTGATTTGGTTGGTTTGTGAACTCGTCCTGGTCGGGGCCCCGTCCTGTAGGCCATGCAGCGGCGCCCGCGATGGCGGCGGCCTGCGTCTGCGTGTCCTGCGCGCTTGTGTTTGCGGGAGTCTCACAACAGTGCGTCTACCTGCGCCGAGGTTTGTAGTAGGCTCTGTGGCAGCTTCACGGTGGGAGGCTTCCAGTGGAGGGCTACGCCACGAACCCTGAGCGCTCTTTTTGACGGGAACATCTGGTGCGCACCTACACGCTGACGCCGGGGAGACGCTACCTCTGCGGCTGCCGGTAAGGCATGCGGCCACGGCTCCAACCCTCTCTCTGTAGAGGGGGTTTTCCAAATGGCTTATATTCTACCTGAGAGGCTTCTAGCACTCGTCCGTCCAGCATTTGACCTCGTCCTGCGAAGGATTCGAAGTCTAAACGCTGCGTGCAGGCGTGTGGCTGCAAAATAGAGACCCCTAGATATGCTTGCAATTTGGCTCCAGGTTGCATTTCAAGCGAGCCAAGCTTTGCAGGGCTAAGAAAAAACAAAAAAAAAAGAAAACAAGGGGGTCCCAAAAAAGGGGTCCCCGAAAAAAAGGGAAAAGGGGTTTCCTTTGGCAAAGCTTGACATCGCTTGAAATGCAACCTGGAGCCAAATTGCAGCGCATATCTAGGGGTCTCTATTTTGCAGCCACACGCCTGCACGCAGCGTTTTAGACTTCGAATCCTTTGCAGGACGAGGTCAAATGCTGGACGGACGAGTGCTAGAAGCCTCTCAGGTAGAATATAAGCCATTTGGAAAACCCCCTCTAAAGAGAGAGGTTCGCCTGAGAACTGCTGAAAAGTCTTCTAAAGAGAGGGATACAGGGAATGCAGGGATTCCCTGCAGAAACCCTGCATTGAAATTCCCCCAGGATTTCTTGCTATACGCTTAATTTCTTCAACACAAGTGCCAACACAATTGCCACTCGTGTTCACATTTCTGCCGCGCCAAGCCGCTTTACGCGCTTAATTTCAACATGTCGGATTACATGTCGGATGAACATGTTCTTGGCACTCCGGGTGCGCCACCCTGCCGAGCCCGCGCCAAGGGATTCTTCCCAGGAAAAAATAATTCCAGTCCTCCCGTGGGGGGAGGACTGCAGCACGCTTTTTTTTGCCAATGGCTGCAAGGCCGCGCCTGCCCGGCATTGAAGCCGCGCCAAGCCGCTGAACCCCCACTCTTCCCCGCGTCCTTGCTATACGTGCTATATGTGCTATATCTTACACGCCAAGCCGCTGAACCCCCACTCTTCCCCGCGTCCTTGCTATACGTGCTATATGTGCTATATCTTACACGCCAAGCCGCTGAACCCCCACTCTCCCCCAGCTCCTTGCTATATGTACTATATGTGCTATATACTCTGTACGCGCGAAATTTGTACTATATGTGCTATATAGGGCCATATAGCACATATAGCACATATAGCAAGGAACTCGGGGAGAGTGGATGTTCAGTGGCTTGCCTTGTGAGAGCCATATAGCACATATAGCCCATATAGCAAGGAGCCGGGGGAGAGTGGATGTTCAGTGGCTTGCCTTGTAAGAGCCATATAGCACATATAGCACGTATAGCAAGGAAGCCGGGGAGAGTGGATGTTCGGCGGGTTGCCGCGCCCTGCGTAGCCTGCCTGCCGCGCCTGCCTGCGTAGACGCCAGCGCCGCATGTTTGCATGGTTTTTGCATGTTTGCATGACATGACATGGTTTTTTGCATGGTTTTTGCATGATTTTGACATGATTTTGACATGGTTTTGACATGGTTTTTGCATGACATGATTTTGCACGTCTTTTCGCATGACATGTGCATGTGGCTCAACCCCGTGCCCCTCCCCCTGTTTTTTTCCTGTCAGGCCGCCGTACGTAGGTTCATCCTGGACATCCTGAACTTCTGCGAGGCAGGGCGGTGCCGAGCGGGCACCAGTAAGTAGCAGTGCCGAGCGGGCACTTAACTAGATGTGCCGAGCAGGCACAGGCAGTGCCGAGCGGGCACGTGCCGAGCTGGCACCCCAGTGCCGAGCGGGCACTTGTAGGAACCCCGGTGCCGAGCTGGCACCGTGGAGGGGGTGCAGTGCCGAGCGGGCACTAGTAACTAAATGCGCCGAGCTGGCACCGTGCCGAGCAGGCACTAGATGTGCCGAGCGGGCACGTGCCGAGCTGGCACCGTAGGAGCGCCAAGGCGTCCACTGTGGTTGAGTGGCTCGCCCAACCCCTTAGAACTAGCTCGCCCAACCGGCTCGCCCAAGTACGGGTTCGCCCAACTGGCTCGCCCAACGGCTTAGTACTGGCTCGCCCAACCGGCTCGCCCAAGTACGGGTTCGCCCAACGGCCCCGTAGTACTGGCTCGCCCAACCCCTTAGTACTGGCTCGCCCAACGGCTTAGTACTGGCTCGCCCAACGGCTTAGTACTGGCTCGCCCAACCGGCTCGCCCAACTGGCTCGCCCAACGGCGTAGTACTGGCTCGCCCAACCGGCTCGCCCAAGTACGGGTTGGTCAGCGGCAAGTCCGCGAGTGCGCAAGACGTTCGTGTCGTACTGGAAGTATACCAGGAAATTGAATGTTAATATCCTTCAATTCAAATTCCCTGGTGCGGGCAGCAACCAAAAAATGGTCCGTGCCTGTTTCCAGTTCCGAGGCACTCAGCCGCGCCTGCCCGGCATCGAAGCCTCCTGAGCCCAGGAATCTTTTTTTTTTTTTTCGAAACTGTCGTCTAACCCGACAGTTTCGGCGAACATTGAAGCCTCCCCGGCCGCGCCACCTGCCCGGCATAGAAGCCTCCCGGCCGCGCCACCTGCCCGGCATAGAAGCCTCCAGCCTGCACACCGAGGTCGGGATTCCGACTTCGCTCTCCCACCGAGGTCGGAATTACGACTTCGCTTTTTTGCCGAAAAACCCATCACCGGGCCAGCGCCGAAGGTCCGGGAGCGATGCTGTCCTCGCAGCATATCTCCCGGAGTGTTTTTTTCCATCCCCGGGCCAGCGCCGGAGGTCCGTCAGCGAGGCTGTCCTCGCAGCATCGCTGACAGAGTGTTTTTTTTCACCACTCACACGCCCTGCCGTCAATCCTGGCGTGGGCACAGGATTGCCCCACTCAATCCTGGAGTGGGCACAGGATTGCCCCACTCAATCCTGGCGTGGGCACAGGATTGCCACACTCAATCCTGGCGAGGGCACAGGATTGCCACACTCAATCCTGGCATGGGCACAGGATTGCCCCGGTGTTTCCCAGAAAACGCTGGAAGCGCAGTGCTGTACAGCACTACGTCCCCAGACTCGCCGCCCGGATTGCGCGGAAAAAACACCGGCAGTGCGTCGGTACACACCGATGCACTCCCGGACTCGCCGCCCGGATTGCCCTGAAAACTCGGGGAGCGCACTGCTGTGTAGCAGTGCGCTCCCAGAAAACACCGGCAGCGCGGTGCTACACAGCACTGCACTCCCGGAACTGACGGACTCGCCGCCCGGCTTCCCGGCTTTGAATTTGGCAAGTAAAACAAAGCAAATGGGAAAGATCAAGCTTTTCCCCACGCCAGAATACAGCAAACAGTCCTCGGACCCCGTGGTGCCCCTGGTACCATGCACCGGAATCTTCCTCGGCCCCAGCAAATCCGGCAAAACCGTGGCTCTGATCAGCTTGATTCTGGAGCAGTACAGGGGCGTGTTTGAGAGAATCTACATCTTCAGTCCGTCCATTGCCGTCGATGACGGCTGGATTCCCGTCAAGAAGTATATCGCGGAGGACTTGGGGGTGAATACCGAACGAGAGCAAGCCTACTGGGAGGACTGGGACGAGCCGGCGCTGCGCCGCATCATCCAGCAGCAGCGCAAGATCACCGAGACGTCCAAGAAGTTGGAGATGAAGAAACTGTACCAGGTGCTGATCAACCTGGACGACCTTGCGGACATGCCGCAATTGCATAAACCAAACGGCGCCCTGGACACTCTCTTCATCAGGGGCCGTCATATGCAGATCAGCACCTGGGTCAGCTCGCAGAAGCTACGGCTCATCAGCGCCGCCGTGCGGGTCAACCAGCAGTTCCTCTGCTGCTGGAGGCTGCGCAACCAGCACGAGCTGGACGCCGTGGTGGAGGAGCTCAGCGCCCTGCTGCCAAAGGAGCAGCTCTACCAGTTGTACGAGCAGGCGACGCGGGAACCTTACAGCTTCCTTTTCGTCTACTCCCTGAAGCCGAGGAACGAAATGTTCTACAAGCGCTTTGAAGAGCGTTTCGCACTTGAAAAAGACGCCGATGGGAGCGGCGCTCAGCTTCCTGGGCCAGAAGCTGTTCGCCAGCTCCACGCTGATCAACGCGAAGTGTGAGAATATCTCCTGCTGCACCTCCGTCGCAGCCGTCCAGCCCGTCGTCCGCCGGACGGGTGGTTTTCTAAAGAAAAGGATGACGACGATCTACGTGGACAGCCGCAAGAGAGTGGCCGGCTCGGACAGCGACTTTGAGGTAGACCTGGGAGAGTCCCTGCACTTGCAGAGCGACGCCCGGCTCGCCGTCTACAAGATCCGCCTGGCCGACAGTTTCCTCTCGACGGACCGGGGCCGCTACCTCTACTGGGTAGACGCCGCGCTGGGCACGCTGAACTGGGCGTTGTTGCCCGAGGGCGCGTACACTGGCGCACGGCTGGCCGCCTGGATCAGCTCCAACTTTGCCACCGCCACCTACGGCGAGACCACAAACAGCCTGAGCGTTGCCTACGACGGCAACCGGCTGTTCCTGAACGACCTGGAGCTGCGCCAGCAATTCCCAGATGCCGCGGACTACCCCTCCGCGCCGGCCGCCTCTCCGACCAAGCCCTTCAGCATCGACCACATGCTCGGCCCGAGCTTCGTCTCAGGCGGGCAGCAGGTCTTCGAATTTCTCAAAATGATGGCGCACAACGAGGTCTACCTGCGCTGCGCCCAGCTGGCCAACGCCAGCAGAGTGCTGGGCAACCTGGGCGACGACATCCTCTCCAAGATCACGCTGAAGAGCGGAGTGGGCACCATTGTGGAGACGGGCTCAGACGACGGGCACTTCATGGCACTCAGGGGCCCGGTTACCCTGAGGCACACGCGCTTCCGCCTGACAGACCTGGACGGCAACGTCGTCCGGCTTCGCGGGTCGTCTTTGTCCTTCGTGTTGTATCTTGACCACGTATAATAAATGGAGCCAACCGAACAAGAGGTGGAGGCACAAGAGGTGCAGGACGCTGCGCCGCACGCTGCGCCGGACGCTACGCCGCACGCTGCGCCGGCAGAACCGAAACGGCGGGGCAGGCCCCCTGGGAGCAAGAACAAACCTAAGCAGGACGTGCCTACTGAGCCGGCTGCCCCAAAGCGCAAGCCAAAGCCGGTTGAGACGCCGGCGGAGGCTCCGGTTGAGACGCCGGCGGAGGCACCGGCTGAGGCACCGGCTGCACCGGAGCCGCCTCAGCTCACAAGAGAGCAGCAGCGCGCCCTGCGCATGCTGGAGAGGCAGTCCGCTTATGACCGGCTGACCACAGGCGCAAGTGTACTGGTATAAAAGCATGATGTCCATAGAGCCCCGCAACGAGCCGCGGATGCTCCGGTGGTTCCGCAAGACGTACCCCAGTTACAACTTGCAGCCGCTGCTGCTGAAGCGCTACCGAGAACTGGAGGAGGCGCGGGCCTTCAACAACTGGCTAGGGGAGCGCAGGCAGGCGCAGGAGGGGCAGCGGCACCTGGACGACGTGAGCCGGCTGACGGAGGCCGTGCACCGCCAGGTACCCCAGCTGCGCTACGCGCGCGCTGAGCGCCGGGGCGTGGAACGGGCGGCGGACGAAGTTGCGCAACGGTAAAGAGATGAAGCCGCTTCGGGCGCACGGCTTCAACCAGCGCCCGCGCTTTGAGCAGGTGGTGGGCTACCTGGAGCGGAACGAGCCGCTGCCCCTGGACCAGCCGGACCGCAAGGCCACCTCGTTAATCACAAGCCACTTCTACCTGGACGATTTTGTGCAGTCCAGCGAGGACCCCAACCCCCGGCCCCTGCAGCACACGCCCCTGCAGGAAATTCCGAGAAGGCCTTTCCGCACTCCCTCAGAGGCCTCGGTACTGAGGACGTTTGCGGCTTGCGTCGGAGGGTCCAAAGGAATCCGCTTTCGGCGAGGATCACGGGACGTTTTTTTGTTTTTTGTTTTGCGCCAGCGTGCAAGAAGGCGCACTGCGGCAGCGGACCCCCGTAGGCGCAGTGAGGCGGCCGGGGGGCTCGCGAGGTGCGCGCAGGCTTTCCGCTCTCAGCTGCCCCAGGACGCAGCGGAGTACGTGCGCCTGAACGTGCTGCCCCGTCCGGGGCCGGCGCAGCCGCCTCCGCAGATCATAGGCCGGCCCAGTGACGTGGAGCGCCTCCTGGACGAGGCGGGGCAGCGCGCGCAGGAGGTGGAGCGTGGCGCGGAGGCAATAGAGGAGACGGCGGCCGTGGCAGCGGAGGAGGGCGAGGTGGCCGTTGCCGCCGAGGGCGTGGGCGGAGCCTTTGGGTACCTGGGGGGCCTGGCGGAAGGAGCAGCAGCCCTGGCGCCCACGGCGGGCGAGGTTGCTGGAACGTTGGCTGGCGCGGCGGGAGTCGGCGCGGCGGCAACGGCGGGGCTGGCCGTTGGCATTGCGGGCGGCGCAGCCTACGGCCTCGCGCGCGGCACGGGCTGGGTCCTCGAGAACACGCTCTTCCGACCTCAGCAGGGCAGCGAGGACGCCGCCGTGCAGGACGTGCGGTCCGCCAACAACATGAATGACGCCACTCAGCCTCAGCACTTCACGCTGCGCTCCGGCAGCAGCACTTCAGGCAGCCCCGCAAGCAGCCGCGCCTCCTCGCAGTCCGGCTTCCGCGTGCAGGCGCAGTCCAACAACACGCCGCGCCCCTTCTCCTGGGGCCTGAACCCCGTGGCTCTGCCCCAGTCCCAGAGCTCGCGGGCGAGCTCCAGTTCCGGGCAGTCATGCCGGAGCCTGCCTCCGCCCAGCTTTGACCAGCTGGCGCGAGACATTGAGGCTGCTTAAAAAAAAAATAAAAACCCTCCTCCTGGGGGAGAGTTTTTTTGCACGGCTTTGCGCTGAACAAATGCTATCAGTCCAGGCCGTATATGAATATACACCCTGGACTAATAGCTTTTTTGCACGGTTTGCGCCACAAAACGCTATTCTTCCAGGCCGTACATCTATGTACGCCCTAGAAGAATAGTTTTCCTTCGCCGTACGAGTCAAAATGCGTGTATATAAACAAGCATGGAGGTAGTCACCGCCGGAGCCCAGGACGAGCTGATGCAGAGCCTGGACTACAAGCTGAAAACAAGCAACACCAGCTACGTGACGGCGCGGCATGACGTGCAGTACTTCCCCAGCTCGCTGAGCTCCTTCTCCCCCACAACCTCTAGGGTCTGCCGCATCCCGCTGACCAGCGGCACGTCTTTCATCGACCCCGAGTCCATCAAGATCGCCTTCCGCGTCAGGAACACGGACGGCACCAACCCGCTGGCCCCGGCCACGCCCAACCCCGCCTGCTTCGTCCCGCGCGTCCAGGTCTTCGCCAACGGCCAGCGCTGCGACGACATCAACTACTACGGGCGCACCGTGGCCGTGCACGACCTGCTGAAGGGCAGAGAGTACAACCGCAACAAGGCCATGGAGGGTTTCGTCGAAGTGAACGACCCGCGCATCGCCCGCGCGGTGCACCAGGGCGGCTACGCGGACGTGCTGCTGCGCCCCACCATGGTGGGCATCCTGCGCTGCGGGAAGATGCTGCCGCCGCAGCTGAACCTGGTGATAGATATTGAGTTTGCGGACGCCACCACTGCGCTGTGGTCCGAGAACGCCGGGGCGCACCCGTCCGGCGCCACGCTGAGCACCGACTTCGAGATCCAGAACGTCCGAGTTCTGGCCTCCCAGGTCGTCCTGGACTCCGCGCTGGTTGAGTCCTTCAACCGCGTGCTTTTGTCAGGCAGGTCCCTGGTGTTCAGCTACCCCACGGTGCACACGCAGCAGTCCAGCGTCCCGAACGGCGTGGCGGAGCACAACGTCACCGTGGCGCGCGCCTTCACGAAACTCATGGGCGCGTTCGTGACCTTCTGGGACAACGACGCTGGCTCTAAGATCCACCTGCTGGCCAACCCGGGGCAGGACGTGGCCCCCATCGGTGCGGCCAGGCAGGAGGACAGCCTCCTGGAGTCGCAGATGCAGCTGGGCAGCCTGCAGTACCCTCACAACCCCATGAAGGGAGCCTCGGAGCACTTCCACTTCCTCTCCGTCCTCGCGGGCACCTACGACGACACGG
The DNA here is from genome assembly GCA_963377175.1 of Effrenium voratum. NCBI lineage: Eukaryota > Dinophyceae > Suessiales > Symbiodiniaceae > Effrenium > Effrenium voratum. The sequence continues at coordinate 16,982 of CAUJNA010002585.1, forward strand.
TGCGCAACATCGACATCGGCCGCGTGGGCTACCTGCGCCACAGCTTCATTGCCGGCTTTCCCACCGAGCGCGTGCCCAAGATGCCGCTGAGTGGCGTCAGCACCCGCTCGGGCGACCTTGCCCGGTTCACCTTCAAGGGCCTGGACGGCACGATGACGGACCTGTTCATTCATTTGGTGGCCTACCAGCTGGTGACGCTCTCCGGCACGGGCGTCTCTGTGCTTGACTAAGGCCCGGTGTCGCTCTTCATCATTTTTGATGAATGACACCGCTTTTGAATGCGCCCAAAAAACGAGAAAAAAGGCGGGGGTGCCAAGTTTCTTCATTTTTGATGAATCGTGGCACCGCTTAAGTTGAGTAAAAAAACGAGAAAAAAGGCGGGGGTGCCCCTCTTCACCATTTTTGGTGAAACGTGGCACCGCTTTTGAGTGCGCCCAAAAACGAGAAAAAAAGGCGGGGGTGTCACGCTTCACCATTTTTGGTGAAACGTGACACCGCCCAAAAAACATGCAAAAACATGGAAAAAAGGGCTTATTCCAGGCCCGTCGGATTAGACGAAGCCTGAAGAATCAGTCCGGAATGCTCAGCCGCTCCGCAAGCTCCTCCGTGGCCGCGCGCGCAATCTCCTCGCACAGCGCAGCAGGGACGCTGTAGAGCAGCTCGCGTGATTGGCTGACCCTCTCGTACTGCCCCTCCATCAGCCGCGGCCCCCGCTGCGCGGGCCGGAGGTGCCTGCCGTCCTGCCACGCCTCGCAGCGGCTGCCGGGCCTGCACAGGCTTCGCCTCGGCCTCCAGCGCATGTTGGTCCACAGCCGCGTCTGCTTCCTGTACGGAGTTCCGTACATGCAGTAGGTGACGTCCACCCAGGGCAGGGAGGCTCCCATGACGCCGGGTCTTCAGCAAGCCGGTGGCCGGGGTTCTCCACAATTCCACATGAGCGGGTGTCAAAGTGCGCAATGATCTCAAGGGCGCTGAGCACCAACACGTCGCCTCCAGAAGCCGCCGGGGGCGCGTCGTCAGCGCGCGGCTGTATTCCGTGCAGACCGGGCTGGCCCAGACCATGTCGAAGTGCCCCGGGAACGTCGTGTAGTCCCAGCTCCGGATGTCGCAGAGGATGGTGGGCTCAAATTTCGACACGATGTCCAGGGAGACGAACTCCCAGCCCGCCGCCTCGAAGGCCCTGCCCACCGACTTGGTGCCGCAGAAAAGCTCCAGGAGCCTCGGCATTTTTAAAGAGCAAGATCACCGCCACTACGATGAAAACTCGCGTGTTCATCGGACCGGACTTTTTTCCTACGGATAAAAAAAGCCGAGCAATGAAGCTTGCACTCGGGCTGGACGTTCAGACCAATGCCAAGGGGGGAAGTTCATGTCCATAGAGGACTCCCATCAGGGCGCGCTGGTGTGCAAGGCGGACGTGGAGGTGCTGTGGGAGCCCGGCAACTTCCAGGACGACGGGGCCAAGAGGGTGGGCGTGTGCTTTGCGAGCAACACCGACCTGGGGCGTGGACGGATGGGGTGGAGCAGGCCGTCGTCGACGACATGATCATCTTCCAGAAGCCCTTTCCGGGGGTCACCCGCGCCGAGCTTGAGAGCCAGCTGCAGCGCGCCGTCAAGGTGAGCGCCAAGGGCAAGCACGTGAAGTGCAAGATGGACTTGGAGCGCTGCCTCTTCTGGGACTCCGCCGGCAACCGCGTGCCGCGCCCCGCGGAGTTCGCGCGCCGCAGGGGCCGCGCGCTTGTGGAGGCCCGGCACGTGTGGCTGATGGCCAGGCAGTGGGGCGTGCTCTTCGTGGTGCGCCACCTCATGCTGGAGCCCCTGGAGGCGCCGTGCTGCCCGTTCTAGGCCGCCTCCAGCAGCTCGGAGCTCGTGGCCCGCGAGGCGCCCACGTACAGGTGGCGCAGCGTGAGGTGGCAGGACTCCAGGTCCAGGCGGACGCGGTTGTGGAGGGTGAGGCCCTGGCAGCTGGCGTAGGGCACTGCGTGGCTCGGCCGGGTGGCCCGCAGCAGCTCCTGGTTCTTCAGCCGCATGCCGTTGTCCAGCCTCACTCCGTCCGGCTCCACGTCCGCCACGGCCACAAAGACCCCCTTGGGAATTTTTCCGCCGGCCCCGATGAGGCGCAGCCCCGGCCAAACCCTCATGCTCTGCGGGCTGTTTTGGGGTGTTGCAGTTTGGCAATATTCATGTGGTACCTGTGTTACCGTTTCGTGGCACCCCAAATCTATGTGGATGACTTCCAGCTCCAGGAGCTTGGAGCCCTCCGGCGCCAGGGCGCGGTTCGCCGCTGCGTTCACGGCCATGCGCTTGCTGTGGCTGATGACCAGCGTGGTGTCCGGCCACCCGGGCTTGGAGGGGAAGAGCTCCCTCAGCCTAGCCTTGGCCTGCTCCAGCGTGGGGCACGCCTCCTCGCCGACCCGCAGCCACTTCACGAAGTCGAAGATGCCGGGGTCGGAGCGCATGTTCTCCGTGAGCTCGTGCCTGTGCCCGCCGGACAGGTCGCGGATCAGCTGGCTGTGCTCCAACGGCGCGCTGATGGGCCGCCCGGCCCAGGAGTCCAGCACGGCCGGCAGCTGCCGGAAGTCTCCCAGCAGCAGGAACTTCACGTCGGCGTTCAGCCCCACGCAGGCCAGGTCCGCCCAGAGCGCCAAGTCCAGCTGCGTGATCTCCTCCACCACCAGCCAGTCCAGCTTTTGCGCGCTGCCCCCGCGCACGTGCCTGCGCACCCAGTGGTCGGCCGTCTGCGCCCCCAGCCCCAGGTTCTGCGCGGAGCAGTGCGTCTTTGAGACGAGGTGCACCGCCTCGCCCTGCTCTCGCTGCCTCGCCACAATGGTCCGGGCCAGGTGCGTCTTTCCGGTGCCCGGCAGGCCCGTGAGCAGCAGGGAGTTGCCCGCCAGGCAGTGGCTTATAGGGTCATCCACCCCGTTCCACCTCCGTTGTTTGGGGCGCTCCGCCTCCATGCGCGGCGCCCTGCTGCCCAGCAACGGCCTCGTCTCTTCTACGCGGTAGACGGGCGTGCCGTCCGGGTGGCGCAGCGCCTCCAGCGCCCGCAGCCGCTCCGCGAAGCGCTTCGGCAGCCGCTGCGTCAGCAGGCAGTCCGTCTTCACCTGCGCGAACCGCGGCGGCGCGTCCAGGATGCGCCGGGCCTTGGCCACCATGCAGTGCTCAAAGCCCAGGACCGCGTCATGGATGGGGCGGTAGGTGCCGTTGCTCAGCAGCCCCCTGGCGTAGACGAAGTCCCACACCATGCCCCCCTCGTAGGCGAAGGCCTGAGAGAAGTCCGCGCCCGCGCCGTCCAGCACGCTGCTGCTGCTGCGCACGCTGTAGACCACCTCCGTGCTGCGCGCCCACAGGCCTATCATCGCGTTCACGCTGAGCTTGGCCATGTGCTCCTCGCCTTCGGGCCACGCGGCGTCCATGCGCTCCAGCGCGCGCCGCAGCGTCGCCGCGTCCACGTGGCTCCGCGCGGAGAAGCCCAGCACGATGTGGTCCCAGCGGCAGACGCCCAGGTCCAGCATCGCGGCCAGCGAAACCTTCGGGTCACCTGCGGGACCCACGTACGGATACAGGTTAAGGCAGGGGACTGCTCGAGTCGCAGGCAGGCCCTCCACTAAGCCCCGGGTCCTCCGGCAGCGCGCGTCCACGGGCTCAGCTTGTTTTCCGCCAGGGCCACTGGATATGGGCGTGCAGGGGGCAGGGGCGTTGGGCCAGCCCGTGTGCCGCCTGCAAGCGCACCCGCACACGCCGAGTACGCGTTTGGCACGTTGCCTCCTCACCACCCCCAACTCCACTACCCTCCCACCCCGACCAAAAACCAGAGGAGGCAGCTTGGGGCTCCGGACGTACTCCATGACTCCGGGGGCCACGCGGCTCTCCAGGCTGGTGGGCTGCGCACTCTCCCTCAGCGTCTTCTCGCTGCGGCAGTCGCCGCACAGCGCCTGCAAAGTTTGCACGCTGCCCGCAAAGGCCTGCCTCACCGGCACCACGTGGTCCAGCTCGCAGGTGCCGGCCGTCAGCCCGCATCCACACAGCGCGCACTTGCCGCCCTGCGCGCCTCCGCCGGGCACCTCCCGTTTCGCCTTGAGCAGCTACAAAAAAATCTCGTGCGCCAAGCCGGCCAGGCGCTGGCCCCGGTACTCCTGGTTGAGCGCCTCGCACCACCTCCGCAGCACCTCGTGCTCCTCCGGCAGCTCTCGGATCCTCGTGCCCCGCCTCAGCCTCAGCCCGCAGTACTGCGCCGGGCTGCTGATGGCCACCTTGGGGCTCTCGCCGACGGCCATGAGCTGGCGCCGCGCCTCCCGCAGGTCCTCGCACCAGAACAGGCCCGGCTGCACGTCCGCGGCGTCGAAGCGCCTCCACTCTTGGATGGGCGGCAGGGTCTGCCTAGCCTCGCCCCGGTACAGCACGCGCGCCGCCTGCCTCTCCAGCACCCTCTTCACGGCCCTGTACATGTAGCAGTGCCCGTCGAAGGCCAAAAAACAAACGGTGCGGTGCTCCTTCAGCGCCGGATCGTAGCTGTCCACGAGGTCGCCCTGCGAGCTCAGCACGCGCATGGGGGCGTTGCGCCACACGCAGAACTCTCGCACCTCCTCGGCGGTGATGCCGAGGCGCCTCCAGTCGTGGCGCAGCATGGCGTCGAAGTCGGCGCACACCTCCTCCACGCTCAGCTGCAGCAGCTCGGCCAGCTGCCGGGGCACGCAGAGCGGCTTGTCCTCGAAGGCGCTCGGCAGCACGTCCTCCTCGCAGGCAGCTGGAAGCTCACGCTCCTCAGGCCCCTCATGCGCTGGCGCAGGAGCGTCTCCACCTCGGTCCTGGAGTTCCTGTAGTGCGTGCTCTGGGTGCTGACCACCCAGTGCCCCTCGGGGTCGAGGAAGTAGGTCTCGTCCGAGAGCTGCAGGATGGGGCCGTCCAGCGAGGCCTCCACTTGTTGTCTGACCCGCTGCGCCACCTGCTCCTCCGTGAGGTGCGCCGGGTGCCTCGTGGCGCCGCCCAGCTCGTTCACCGGCAGCCAGTCCCTGCGCTCGTAGCCCGCGCCCGCGTTCCGCCCGCTGCGGCGCCTGCCCCGGATGATCACCGGCACGTGGACCAGGTACTCGTAGTACGTGTCGCGGAAGAAGCCCTTGCCCAGCTTGGTCAGCCGGTGCTCTCCGCCCTGCAGGGAGCGCACGAGCTTCTTCTGCCCGTTGCGCAGCAGGATGTAGTCGTTGGGCCCCTCGCGGATGAGGGGCTGGTTGTAGTCGAAGTCCCTGCTGGGAGGCCGCAGGCCCAGGTGGGAGTAGTAGTGCTGGCCCGCCCGGGTCAGCTGCCCGTCCGCGCGCGAGAGCAGCGCGTAGGCCCCCGGGCCGCGCCGCAGGTTCAGCACGACCGCACCATCCGCCCCCGTGCGAGCCCGGGCGCCGCCGTCCGCGGCCTCCGTGATCTGCTGTCGTTGTCTCGCCCAACTTGCCATTCTTTTTTTACGGGCCCAGTTTTTTTTTTGTCGCATTCTCCCCGGTCTGTTTTTGTTTTGAGGCGAGCAGGAGGGCCAGTCAGCTTCCGGGTCTTTGCAGAGCACGCTCCTTTGCAGAGCACGCTTCTTTGCAGCTCCTTTGCAGAGCACTCTCCTTTGCAGAGCACGCTCCTCTGCAGAGCACGCTTCTTTGCAGAGCACGCCCATCTTTCAGAGCACGCTCCTCTGCATGAGCACGCTTCTTTTGCAGAGCGCAACGCTTCTTTGCAAGAGTGCTCCTCCTCTGCAAGCACGCTCCTCCTGCAAGAGCAAACGCTTCTTGCAGAGTGCTCATCCTCTGCAGAACACAAGCTTCCCGGCTGTGAAGGGGGAAGGGGGCGAGTCAGCTTTGTGGTGTGTTGTGGTCGGTTTTTTGTTTGGGGGGGCGCAGGGGGCCAGTCAGCTTCCGGCTGTGAAAGGGAAAGGGGGCCATCAGCTTGGAGTTTGTCTTGTTCTGCGGGGAATGGAGGCGAGTCAGCTTCCGGGGGCTGTGAAGGGGGAATGATTTGAGTCAGCTTTGGAGTTTGGTGGTGGTGTTGTTGTCGGTTTTTGTTTTGGGGGGCGCAGGGGGCCAGTCAGCTTCCGGGCTGTGAAGGGGAAGGGGGGCCAGTCAGCTTTGGTGGTGGTGTTGTTGTCGGTTTTTGTTTTGGGGGGCGCAGGGGGCCAGTCAGCTTCCGGGCTGTGAAGGGGAAGGGGCGCCAGTCAGCTTTGGAGTTGTCTTGTTCTGCGGGGAATGGAGGCGAGTCAGCTTCCGGGGGCTGTGAAGGGGGGATGATGTGAGTCAGCTTTGGTGGGGGTGTTGTTGTCGGTTTTTGTTTTGGGGGGCGCAGGGGGCCAGTCAGCTTCCGGGGGCTGTGAAGGGGGGATGATGTGAGTCAGCTTTGGTGGTGGTGTTGTTGTCGGATTTTTGTTTTGGGAGCAGGAGGGCCAGTCAACTTCCGGGCCTGTGAAGGGGGCTGATGTGAGTCAGCTTATGGTGGTGGTGTCGTCGCCGTCGGGGGATCGAGGGGAGCGAGTCAGCTTTGGTGGTGGTGTCGTCGCCGTCGTCCTCGTCGTCCTCGTCTGTTTTTGTTTCGGGCGGGGGGGGGAGCGAGTCAGCTTTGGTGGTGGTGTCGTCGCCGTCGTCTGTTTTGGGCGGGCGGGGGAGCGGAGTCAGCTTTGGTGGTGGTGTCGTCGCCGTCGTCCTCGTCGTCCTCGTCTGTTTTTGTTTTGGGCGGGCGGGGGAGCGAGTCAGCTTTGGTGGTGTTAGCGTCGCCGTCGTCTGTTTTCGGGGACCGGTGCGATGTGAGTTGGTGTGAAACTGTTCGTACGGTCGCCGACGTCAACCGTCTGTTTTTGTATTCGGGGGACAGGTGGCGAATTTGGGAGTTGGGTGTGTTCGTCGTCGTCGTCGCCGTCTGTTTTTGTTTTGGGCGGGCGGGGGGCCAGTCAGCTTTGGAGTTGGGTGTGAAACTGTTCGTCGTCGTCGCCGTCGTGCTGTCTGTTTTTGTTTTGGGGGGGGGACGGGGGCGAGTCAGCTTTGGTGTGGTGTCCGTCGTCGTCCACCAGTCGTCCTCGTCTGTTTTTGTTTTGGGGGACGGAGGGGGCGAGTCAGCTTTGGTGGTGGTGTCGTCGCCGTCGTCTGGTTTTGTTTTGGGGGACGGAGGGGGCGAGTCAGCTTTGGTGGTGGTGTCGTCGCCGTCGTCTGTTTGGGCGGGCGGGGGAGCGAGTCAGCTTTGGTGGTGGTGTCGCCGTCGTCCTCGTCGTCCTCGTCTGTTTTTGTTTCGGGCGGGCGGGGGAGCGAGTCAGCTTTGGTGGTGGTGTCGTCGCCGTCGTCCTCGTCGTCCTCGTCTGGTTTTGTTTTGGGGGACGGAGGGAGCGAGTCAGCTTTGGTGGTGGTGTCGTCGCCGTCTGTTTTTGTTTCGGGGGGACGGTGGTGATTTGGTGGTGGTGTCGCTGTCGCCGTCGTCCTCGTCGTCCTCGACTGTTTTTGTTTTGGGCGGGCAGGGAGCGAGTCAGCTTTGGTGGTGGTGTCGTCGTCGTCTGTTTTTGTTTCGGGGGACGGTGGCGAGGAGTTGGGTGTGTTCGTCGTCGCCGTCTGTTTTGGGCGGGCAGGGAGCGAGTCAGCTTTGGTGGTGGTGTCGTCGTCGTCTGTTTTTGTTTCGGGGGACGTTGGCGAGGAGTTGGGTGTGTTCGTCGTCGCCGTCTGTTTTGGGCGGGCAGGGGAGCGAGTCAGCTTTGGTGGTGGTGTCGTCGCCGTCGTCCTCGTCGTCCTCGTCTGTTTTTGTTCTGGGCGGGCGGGGGAGCAGCTTTGGTGGTGGTGTCGTCGTCGTCTGTTTTTGTTTTGAGGTGAGCAGGAGGGCCAGTCAGCTTCCGGGGCTGTGAAGGGGGAAGGGGGGCCAGTCAGCTTTGGGGGTGGTGTTGTTGTCGGTTTTTGTTTTGGGGGGCGCAGGGGGCCAGTCAGCTTCCGGGCTGTGAAGGGGAACTTGGTACAGCCAGTACCCAGTTCAAGTTCCCAGGTCGTGGATGCCGCCCCATCGCCGTGGTGGGCACGCTCCTGGTCAGAGCACGGTTCTTTGCACAGCACGCTGCTTTGTAGAGCACGCTCCTCTGCAGAGCACGCTTCTTTGCACGCTTCTTTGCAGAGCACGCTTCTTTGCAGAGCACACTTCTTTGCAGAGCACGCTCCTCTGCAGACATGCTTCCGGGCTGTGAAGGGGGACGGGGGGCGAGTCAGCTTCCGGCATGCGTTCAAACGGGTTATGCCCTCAGCGCGTTCTCGCGGCGGGCGGGCTGGTGCCTGTAGGGTTTAAACACAGCTGGCTTTCAACAAGTCACTATTTGCTCGCGAAGCTCTGCGATGGCGACTCTCTCCGAGTGCGAGGCGCACGAGCGCCTGCTCGCCGCCGTGAGCACGGCTGACGCACTGCCGAGAGGCACCGCCTTTGAGAAGGTGAAGGGGGCCAGGGATCGGCTCCGGGGGGAACTCTCCTCCGCGCAGCGCACGAACGGAGACGAGCTGGTGTAAAGCGCAAAGGCCTGCGCGCACCGGCTCAACCAACGCCTGAGCCGGATGAGGAAGCTCGGCATGGATGCGCCCGAGCCCGCTGCGCCCGAGCCCGCTGCGCCCGAGCCCGCTCCTGTTGATGCGCCCATGAAAACTGAGCCCGCTCCGGCTGAGGCGCCCATCAAAAGTGAGCGCGCTCCTGCAGAGGCGCCCATCGCCACGACTCCTGCCATGAGCAGTGCGCCTCTTTGCGCCATCGAGAGTCTCTGGTGCACGCTGATCACAGAGAGAACGCCGGGCCATGTCGAGATGTGCTGATTATTTCGACGCTTGGGCAGCACCATAAGCAGTGCTGACCTACATGTTGAGGATCTCCGGGTCATCCGGCGGAAACTGTGGAAGTTTCGCAAATTCATACGCTCCTATTATTATGACAAAAAAATGTTCGGCCCTTGCCTTGTCAGCGCCTCGGTGAGCACAGGCATATTTTGCCTCAATAATCTGTTCGCCGAAGTGCAAGCGAGGATCACCACGCTTGCCCGCGGCAAGAAGCGCAAGGCAGACAAGCTGTAGCTTTTCAGGCGAACATGATTGGTTCGCCCAACCCGTTTCCGACCCCAAACCCAAGGAAAGCAGCCCCCCCCCCTCCCAGTGGAGGTTCAGCGGCTTGCCTTGTGACATATAGCAAGGGGACGGAACGCAGGGAAATTTGTGCGGTTTTGCGCCAAAAAGGAGCTGAGCAGGCTCCGGGAATTTCCCCCCCCCAGCCTGCGCACGCTCGATCAGGCAAACTTGAGTGTGATCAAAGTTATTTTCAAACTAGTCGAGGGTCCTGGGCCTCGGAGGCGCCAGGAAGTCGTCCAGCTGCCTCACAGCCGCCGGCCTGCGTCTCGTCAGCCGGCCCGCCGCGTTGCCGCTGCCCGGCGCCGGCAGCGCCAGCGTCAGCAGGGTCTCGCGCCCCTCCGTGCTGCGGACGGTCATGGAGTCCACGGCCCCCAGCCGCTGCACGTCGCCGTACTGAGGGTTGAAGCTCCTCGCCGCGTTCGTCGGCGCTCGGAAGGCGCCCGCGACCTCCACCGCCTTCACGCGCCGCTCGGTGAGGTCCTTGTTGTGCTGGAACTTGTCGGCGTTGTCTTGGAGGACCCTGAACTCCGTGGCCGGCTGCCTCTCCACGTCCTCGGGCGCGCCGTGCACCGTCTCGTGGGGCCGCGCGTTGTAGGCCCCGGCCGCCCGCTCGAAGTGGTCGCTCCACTGCCCGCCCTTGCGCGCCACCCTCGTGGCCAGGTCCTTCTTCAGCGTCTGGATGCCCCGGTCCACCACGGCGAGGGCGTTGCGGTCCTCGGGCCGCTTCGTGCGGTGCACGGCATTTTCGGGCAGCTCCCGGTCCAGCGTGGCGAACTCGTTGCCCAGGTCCGTCGTGACCACGAAGTTCCCGTCGTCCCCCGTCAGCTCCCGCGCGGCGCGCTTGGTGGCGCGGCCCCCCGTCTCGGCGTTCTTGTTCTGCAGAGGTTCCACGGCGGCCTCCCGGGTGAAGACGTCCATCACCACCAGGCCGTACTTCGTCTTCCCCGCGTGTTCTGGCTGAAGTCGATGAGGTCGGCCTGCAGCCGGTCGTTCGGCCCCTCGGCGGCCGACTTGCCCAGCGCGCGCGGCCGGGGCGCCTGCACCTGCCGGCCCACGTCGGCCTTCAGCGCCTCGAAGGCCATGGCCTGCGACACGTCGAGGTCGCGCTGCCTCGCGAGTCGGTACAGCTTCCGCGGGTCCCGCACGTTGAAGTCGTCGGCCAGGTCCCTCAGCGCCTCCATTTAGCTTTGCCCCAAAAGGAGCTTGCGCAAGGTTCCCTGGACGCAGGGAGGCCTGCACACACCTAGCCCCAAAAAGGGAGCTTGAGCAAGGTTCCGCGAGAACGCGGAAGCCTGCTCACACTACTTGTTCTTCGGGCCCCGCTGAGCCTGTCAAGTGCGTCCAGCCGGGCCTGGAAGCCCTTGCACACCCCCCAGAGCACGCTGGTGAGGTGAGAGTAGTCGAGGGTGATCATCTCGGTGCCGTCGCTCCACCGGGCCGTGCCCGTCAAATTCTTCCACTTCGCTCCTGCGAAGTCGTTGGAGGCGAAGCCCAGCCTCAGGCCTCGTTCATGTCCGGGCGCTTGTACTGCTTGGCCTCCACGGAGTCGAAGAGCTGCGGAGCTCCGCCACGTCGGCCTCCGCCATCTCCGTCTTCACCCGGCTGTCCGACAAATTCGTGAAGCTCGTGTTGCAGACCACGTTGCCCGTGTTGCCCGCGATCACGAGGCAGCCGGGGTTCCTCTGGTTCGTGGTCAGGGACAGCTGCGTCGAGAGGCTCTTGGTCTGCACCAGCGCCTCGGCGTTGATCATGATGAGCTCGCACTGGTGCGCCCCGCCGTCCCGCTCCAGGAAGACCCTGGCGCTCTGGTTGCCCAGCAGCCGCAGCTCCGGGCCGCTGTCGGGGCCGCGCTGTTGTTGGACACTTGCAGCTTGCTCCAGCCCGCCCAGTTCTTCGTCAGGAAGAGATCGTCCGAGAAGTCGGAGGTGTTGGTCACGGTGAGCGTGTTGGAGGCGAAGAGCTGCGGCGCGGAGACCGTGCCCGAGCGCGTCACGTCGCCGCAGACCACGCTGCCCGTCGACACTCCGCCGCTCGTGGCCGTGAAGGTGCAGTCCAGGCTCTCGCAGTCCAGCGGGCCCGCGGACGCCGCCCCGGTGATGGTCAGCGTGGCGCCCGTGAGCGCGCCGGTGGCTGCGAAGCTCGCCGCGGTTGCTGCGCCCGAGGCCGTCAATGTCCCCGTGGACACGTCGCCCACCGTGGTGAAGTTCCCGGCGTTGGCCGTGTTGTTGATGGTGAGCGTGCTGCCCGTATTCCTGTGGCGGAGCTCAGCAGGCCCACGCTGGCCGCGCGCTGATGCTCAGCGAGCTGCCTGACACGGCCCTGGACGACAGCGTGGCCCCGGCGACGGTGCCGGTGGCTGTGAGCGCTGCGCAGGAAACGGCGCCCGAGGCGTCCACGCCCGTGGTGAACACGTCGGTGCAGTTCACGTCGTTGCACAGCAGCTGGTCGCAGCCCACGTTGCCCTGCGCGGTGAGCCCGTCCAGCGTGGCCGATCCCGTGAGGGCCAGCGAGTCCGCCAGCAGGTCCGTTACCGAGACAGACTCTCCCTCGAAGGCGCTGGCCCTGATCTGCATGCTGTACAGGTCCAGCGTGCCCGCCGACTGCTGCACCAGCCCGGGGATGGACCCGCCGAAGGCTCCGAAGTGCAGCTTCGCGATTCCGCCCGGCGACACCGAGAAGTCCAGGCGCGCCGTGCTCCACACTCCCTGCGCGGGCGTGCCGAGGAAGGTGCCGGTGACGCCCACGTAGTCGTTGTCGGCCGCGCTGACGTACATCACCAAGTTGGAGGCCGTGCCCAGCCTGTACCGGCAGCCGAAGGAGTAGCTTCTCCCCGGCGTCAGCGTGTAGGTGCGCACGATGTTCCAGGCGAAGGCGCTCAGGGTCATGGCGTAGCCCTCCAGCTGAAGCCTCCCACCGTGAAGCTGGCCGAGGCCACGGAGCTCTGGCTGTTGGAGCGCACCAGGAAGTTGCCTAGCGTGGTGAGCGTGGGCTCCAGCAG
>CAUJNA010002586.1:2500-10000 GCA_963377175.1 Effrenium voratum
TGCCCCGCAATGACTTCATGCACAGTTTCGTGTCCTGCAGTCTGTGCACTGGTCCACTAAGCGACATCGAAATTGCCCTCTTAATGGTCACCAAAAGGCAACCCCAACACCTTAAGGGACCCAGATTCGGACATCTTGCTCAGCTGCCACTCCTTACCACCCCTTTGCAGTTTTCCATCTGGATCGCGCCACTCAACTCGGCAGAGCCGACTTCAAGCGTTGACACCTCTCGACCAAAAACATCGGCGCATTGCGCCGTCGCAGCGGCTACTGGGGCGCGTCTTAGCGTGACGACGCGCACCCGACGGATGCCATGCCAGAAGGGGCCTGGCCAACGGGTCTGACATGAAGAGAACGGCTTGCCTGTCTTTATGCGTAAATATGTTCTTGGGGACCCTTTGGGGGGACATTTATACACATGCGGGTCATTTAGTGGTGAACATGGTTTTTTGGAGGTTTCCCTGAATAGACCTTTTGATCAACCCCCACATGGGGATTATATCCTCTCTATATCTGGGTGCCGGGGGCGCTTTTGAAAAAAAAAAATATTGCCCGGTGTGGCCATGGGCACATAGTGCCCCAAAAGATACAACTGAGGCCTATGGGGGAGGAAGGCCGGGTGCTGCCACGGCTGCTTAAGTCCGCAACTTTGCCGAAAATACGCTTCCTCCCACAAACATAGCACCTGTACCTGCGAAGTCACTTTCCTGGAAGGGCGCTTTGTCAGGTGCCACATTTTTTGGGAGGAAGTGGAAGGGACGGAAACGACATCAGTGCATATTGCCACTGACGCTTGCAGCTAAGTTACTGGCCCCCGCCTAGGCAGTTTGCCTTACCAGCCCATCCGCATCAGCCGCGACCAGCTATGTTCCTGCAAGTTGCTTCGATCATCACTTGTCTTAGTTGAAGGCCCTTTCAGGGGGTGAAATTGTATAGAAAACTGCCAGATTGCTGGCAAGCAATGTGCCAATGCCCATATTGCTGCAAAGCTCTATCTGCCGGCTCGCTTTCATGAGTTCTGACCGAAGCTCGGAAAGGACGGAGAGGAAAGTCGGGAAGTCTCTTGACGTTGAGCAACCACGGGGCGCACCATGCAACTGCAGCTGCAACAATGGCTATGGCGATGCCAGGCGCGTTCTCCTGCCAACGCGCATCAGTCAATCAGTCAGTGCAGCAAACAGCTGACACAAGCCAAGGGAGGAATCGTCAGTCTTTGGGCTTCTGTCGGGTCAACAAGCACTTGTCAGAACAAACTCCCAGCTGTGCGATGTACTAGCATGAACGAAACATGAAGCGCAATTCAATGCACAATGAGCGATTCATAGCTCCTCCACCCAGTAAGGAATTCCGCTGCGATACCATTCATCCATCATCCGCCTGCCATCACGTGAGGTTGGGTCAAAATGTCCGGTAGTCTATGGTCAGTTTGGCGGTACATGGGGGGAGAGTCTGCCCACAAAACTAGTCTCTCAAATTTAGGCATGTCCATAGAGGGTATAGCAAATTGTGACCAAAACACACATTCAAACTGTGAGCAGCCCAAAGGCAGCTTGTGTTGGCAAGCATCACCCGTCGACTTGCAAAGTGCTCATGATGCGATGCTAGCCGCATACACATATTTCCCGGCACAACCATGTCTCAAAATTAGAGCACCTCCCAAATGCCTGTGGATCTTCCCATTGTTTAACACATGCCCATACAAGTCAAAACCAAAAACCACATTTTCCAGAATTACCTATCAAAGCTTCTTGAAGCTTGATTACTTCCACCGACTTTCGATCTAATGTAAACGGATTGAAGGACTCGCGGACTGGGAAGTCATCCCCTCCGTCATTGATCTACCAGGGGTTTATGTATACGTTTTGCTCGCGACTCCTTTAAGGGAAGCCCAAAAAGGAAACCCATGGGCGGCTCCCATAGCCAATTGCCTCCACATGGTCCGCTCCTTGCGCTTGGGCGGAGACCAAGGTGCCCTGGCGGAAAGCAAACTGCTTCTCTGTGTAGGTCCTGTGTATGTGCGCGTTACCAAAAGAAAAGAAGTGTCCGCAACATGGACTCTAGGTGTGTTTCGGGGATTGGGGAGAAACAAGAATCTGCCAAAATGGCCAAACATCTGTACCCAACATGCCATCCCATCGGAACGGCCGCACCTGGGAGCCTTGCCCTTCCTCGGTCGATTGGGCCGAAACAAAACTTCCCGCGCCAGGCAGTTGCTCGGTGGTTTATCCCGGCGTTCAGAGTATCCCAGCTGGATCCTGGGATTCAGCCCACAGGTGGGTGTGAAAATTGTCAGTTGGGAGTCCTGAGGACATCATTTACCATCTTCGAAACCTTTCCAACCGCGCGGTTGTTTGACATGCGCGGCCGAGTTTGCCCTTCTCCCAACCTGAGAGCTCGACATCTTGGCGGCTGGAACCCCGTCATAGCAGAATTCATCTGCCCCCTCCTGGCATGGCAGGCTTCCTGAATCTTAGCACCCACCAAACCGACACACTCAATTGCAGGGGGAATGGTGGGAAATCGTAATATGGGTACGTGTCGAAATGGGGATATGGCCCGCCCCTTGTTTTGGTGGTTTTTCTGTTGGTGTCCCTTTGCACAAACCTGAAAAGTGTCCTCAAACAAACAGCGACCCCGTTCTGTTTTTGGAGAGCACAGCACCGGCTTTGCTCCCAAACTGCAACTCATCGATGACGAGTTGCAGCGAATTGTCGCTCTCGGTCACCCGGCAGTTTCGCCCTGCATCTATACATAAGACCGGTGGAACATGGGCTCCAAATTAGAGTTGACCCAGGGAGATGCCCAAAACTCCGCAGGTGCTGTAGCCTCACTATAGATCTGTAGGGCGAAAACTACAGCAAAATGGTCGGCACAATTTGGGTCAGTCTGAGCAACTGTAAGTATCTGGATCTATCTATTCACTTGACGATGCACGTCTGGATTTGATCTGCCATGCTCGCATCAAGATCCTTCGCGGCCGAGTACACCATCCGATGGAACTCCGTGTGTTCATCCCGGAAATACTTCTCGAGGCCCACGGTCGGGATATCATCCAGCGCACAGCAGCGAGCAAGCATCACAGTGCTGTGTAGCGTCTGGAGATCCTTCGAGTGATTGAGTGCACTGAACAGCCATGGATCAATGGTCTGGCAGAAGACCCAGTGGTCCAAAGAGTGAACCACAGTGCCCAAAAAATGCGCTTCACAGCTGTAACTGGGCGGGAAATCCTCTTTGCACTGCTTGAACGCCTGCTTGAACGGCATCTTCAGCTGAATCAAGAAGTTCAGAAGCTTGGAATGCTGTGCCAGCGCGGTCACCAGTTTGTGTTCTGGGACACCGATGCTCAAAGACTCCTTGAGACAGACTTTGACAAAGAGCCCGGCATCCTTGTGCACCATGTTTCTGGCCATCAGGGGGAAGTTATCAAAGCCATAGTGGTTGTAGGACGCAGTGACCACACTCATCTTTTGCAGGTACCGGCTGGTGCTGTCTGCTGGATCAATGCCCCAGTTGGCATAGGCATGGATCTTGGGATGATTCAAGTTGACCACGTAGTGAGCCAGCAACACAGCAGCATCGTCCAGCGTGCAGGTCTCGCCGTCCAGCTCAGCACTCACAAGGTCAGCATTGCTGAGGTTCAACTTCACCACCATCCTCGTCATGAGCACTTGCGAGCTAGAGTCCAAGTACACCGGAATTCTGTAGACAAAGGTGGCCACTCGGCTCTTCGTGTCTTCAATGCCAACGACTCCTGTGCACAAGTTCTCCAAGACCAAGTCGTAGATCATGCGACGCAATTCCGTGTCAGATGGTTTGGGGAGCAAGCAGCAGAAGTTTAGGAGCCGAGCAACTTGGATCTGGCACCATCCCTGCACCACCAAAAATAAGGCTGGCAAAGCTATGGCATGTGCTGCCCAAAGGTATTGCCACAGGCTCAGGTGCACATGGTTCATGTCCAACGCCTTTTTCATTGGCTGGAAACCAGCACCCGCACGTCTAGAACCCTTGGCACCTTCGGTTCCAGGGCAAGACGCGGGCACCGATGCTTTGTGGCCAAGGAGCACCGGGCAGCCTTCGCCCAATTTCCGTGGCGCCGGGGGCTGCTGGTCGTGGCTGGGGCTGCGAAGGCTCCTCCTGGAGTGTCGCCAGGAGAAATGTGCGCGCCAGGTTTGGAGGGCCGTAGCGAGCCACAAAGCCCATAGGCCTCCGACCACGGCACCCCATACGAACACGTGGTCCATGGTTCCCCGTGTCAAAGCTGCGAGCCAAACAATGCTGCTTGAGCTATATATACTCTATTCGCACATATGGATGAGGGATATTGATGTGTGCATGTTGAAGTCGAGGATGCCAAAATTGCGGCTTCTTCTTGAAGTCGTCTTTGCAACCATCATAGCCACCCCAAAACGGGCACCTCAAAAACCACCCCTTCGGTATTCACCTGCTGCCTTCTAGCCAGGAAACGACTCAGATCTCTTCCGCGCCTCAGCCTCGGCCACCTCGAACCCTCCCACGCCGGCACAGAAGGCCGCGGGGTCCTCGCAACGCGAAACGCGAGGCGCGAGCCACGGGTCACCTTTGAGATCCAGCGTGAAAGGCCCCGTGAAATGGAGAAGGGTCGAAGGAAAACCCAACCAGGGGACCGCAGCTTCGGCTGTCCTTGTTTCCATGGGCGACCCATTTTGGGGTTACCCCAATTTGCTTCTTTTTTTTTACACCAGCATGCACAAACACATGCTTCACATGTCTCCTGATCGACTGTTCGTGGGTTCATGGTTGATGCTGTGGATTCCCCCAGTGCTAGACTGCTAAAAGGAGTGTGATGCCATTGGAATCCACAGTTGAAGCATCTAAAATGTAGTCGTGTATCGATTTCAATGCGTGCAGGGTGTTTCGTGTTTAATGCCCAAGCCTGCCTTTGAGATGAGAAACGCACGCCCGAAGCTTGATACATGCAGGCGTATTTCAGGCCTGCGTTTCTCTAGGTCTGCGTTTTTCCCACTCGCTCATGTTTCAGCGCTGCAAAGCCACAACCAAAACCTGGTATTGAAGCGGCAGAATGGCAAAAAGCACCATAGCGCCTAGTGGTTGGGAAGAAGTCTGACCTTCATTTACCTCGGTTTTGATTGTGGCCCACACGTGGACACTCGCGCGTGCCATGCACTCAGATCTCTGGCCGGTCGGCTCTAAGTTGCGGCGCCTTGGCAACGCCCACTGAAGCTTCTGGGATTGTCAATGGAAACCAGGGAGAGAAAAACCCCCCTTTGGGGCATCCCGTATGATCCCCTATGTTTTGGCACACCCGTTTCTCGCTGAAGCCAATGTTTTTGCAGTCAAGCCACTCACGCGTTCCTGCGCCTTCCGGATCCGCAATATCCGAGCCGCGACGTGTGATCTGTGAAAAGTTGGTTTGATGTGGCCATGGGTCAAAAGCCCGTACCCCCAGTGAACATCCCAATCCCCACTAAAATAGACCAAAATGGGTGGTGCACCTACCCCAAAATGGGATCCCATTGGATTTGACCCACAACCATGTCTACTTGACTTGTTCAATTACATCATGTCTAAAGCCCACGGCCTTGGGGGCTGCCAGAAGCTGGTCCACGGTCAACTTGTCCAGCGGGCAAACCGCCTATCGCGGGCTTGGCCAAGCCAAGAAAGGCGCAAGCTCGGCAAATTCGCGGAGGGAACCTAACAGGGGGGCTCCCCAGAAGGGGAGTTGCCCCAATTGTTGGATTGAAAAGCTGCCCTGTCACGTGATGGCACCGTGGGCGTTGGTGGCTGTGGCAATGCGCTCATAAGGCTCGTGAATCCATTTTCCCTTATATAGGGGGGGAGGTCTTTGTCGGGTCCCTGACTACATCCCTTGCATGGTGGTATTTCGCACAGCCCTGAGCAGTGCAGGCTGAAGCCCGTTGAAGAAAAGAGCTCATTTCACTCAATGTGTGACCCTTGGCCTAACCCAATGTGAGAAGCTTTGCTAGTCAAGAAATTACCACTGATTGGATGGATGGTGCGGCTTGGGGGCTGGGCCCACTGACAACGAAAAACATACACTGCCGATTCACAATCAATGACAACTTACAGCAGAGTCCTCAACACTATAAAGCAAAACTGACCTCTCGGAACATTGGGTGTGTGTTTTAAACTTAAGCGCAGGTGGTATCCCCAACAGCCCTTGAACTTTCTGGAACCCTCCGGAACTCTCCCTGAAAGCTGCACCAAACCACCAAACCACGATAGCTTCAGTTGGGGAAACACTCATAAACACCAAGCTTTACTATAATTCCAAAAGCTGAATTCAGAAATCCCCAAGGGGTGAAGGACCTTTATCATGGTGAGCCCGTTTTACCCCCAGGTGAGCTCGTTATAAAATAGGCCTCAAGAGACGTCTCGCCCAGACAACACGCATCCGGCCTTCACACGCAGCCAGCGATCAATGCAGCAGCGGTGAAAAGTGTGGCAACACGGCCTTACGGCGAGGAAGCGCCTGAAAACTCCCCAAAGAAGTCCCCGCAAAATCTGGGTGAATTATAATATTTCACCAGTCTGAAATAAGGTGGTTGGAGGGATATTCCCCACATAAGCCACCATTGGGGGTGAGGTCGTGTGAGGTCGTTACAATTCACCCAGTAAAATGCGTCAAGGGAAACTCACCTGGCCAAAAAAAAGATGGTGCTCAAACCTAAAAGGAAAATATAGGGAGCCCTGAAACAAGGAAACATCTGAGCCGGCAGCAGTCTGCGAGCCTCGTCTCCTGCTCTCATTTCAGGGGCACACTGAGGAGACAGCCAAATCTTGGCGAGCAAAGCTGCCGCCAAATGAAAGGCAAAAGCTGCATCGATGCACTTGCCACCCTCAAGCAGTCCTTCCAGCAACGGCTCATGGCAAATAATGCAAGGCTCTTCCTCACGTCTGTCCTGCCATGGCTGGTCAAAATTCCGGACCTCTGTCTTTCGAAACTTGACACGGGCCAAGAGCAAAACAGGGTCCCAGAAAAGCATCCTATTGCACAGCCGCATTTTGTCGAGAGCTGCTTTCATAAAAACTGATGCAAGTGACACCCAAACACACACACAGACAGACACAGACACAGGCACAGACACAGACACAGACACAGACACGGACACAGAAACACACACACACACAGACACAGACGCACACACACACACACAGACACAGACACAGACACAGACACAGACACAGACACAGACACAGACACAGACACAGACACAGACACAGACACAGACAGAGACAGAGACAGAGACAGAGACAGAGACAGAGACGGAGACAGAGACAGAGACAGAGACACAGACACAGACACAGACACAGACAGACACAGACAAACACACAGACACACACACAGACACACACACACACACAGACACAGACACAGACACAGACGCGCACACACACACACAGACACAGACACAGACACAGACACAGACACACACACACACACACACACACACACAGACACAGACACAGACACAGACACAG
>CAUJNA010002586.1:15000-29052 GCA_963377175.1 Effrenium voratum
GGAGCTCGCGGGAGCATCTGGCCAGCATCTCACGTGTTGTCCTCATGTCTTCGTTCCTCCTTCTGGCGCCGCTCGATCTCTTCACGCTGCCTCTCTACCATCTTGGCAGCCTTCAACCTTGCCTCCTCCTCCTGGCGCCTCCTCCCCCCCTCAGCCTGCCGCCGCAGATCCTCCGTCTGCTTTCGCTGTGCTGCCACCTCCCCTTCGATGCTCTGCAATATTCCCCTCTTTCTCCCCTCCCCCCTAAGATCTCCCCCCCACCCCCGAATGACCGCCCAAAGTTCGAGAGACCCTCTGAAAACGCCAAGGCACTCGGCCCCTGGTCGTCGCAGCCACTTGCGCGCGCTGACCCACCACGCTGGGGCCACTAGCGGTCACCCTGGCTGCACCCACGGCTGACTGTTGGCCACAAGTAGGCTTTAACTCTCTCAAGGGAAGAAACGCACGCCTCACCAAAGTAGATAGATGAGCCCAGGCGAAAATGACTTGTTTCCCCAAGAGGACATGGGCCAAATTTAGCTAAGCCCCACATGTCCTCCCTATGTAAACTAAGAATTGCCTAGTCAGTTGAGTCCCCTCAGGTTCCAATTTGCCGATCCTGGGCCGCGAAACAGCTACCGAGTCACCGGGCCCCGCCTTCGGGGCACAGCTCTCAGGTTGGCGCGCGTCTCCGGCGAGTGGGGTGAGCGAGTGGGGGGGGTCCCTTTAAGGCCCTTTGGTGGACATGATGCAGCCGGAGATTCATTAAGCTCGAAGTTTGAGCGCTTTCAAACAACAAGGCACACGGCTGTGCGTTTGCTTTGTTTGGGCCAAAAGAGGAATGCAGGTGTTTGTTGTCCGCGTTGTTTTGCCAGAAGATGTCATTGATGGTTACAAAAAATATGGTTACTGGCCCAGATGCGCAGCCGCAGCTTTTGCGCAATGGCAGCTCACCGAACGTAGGGCGGAGGTCGTGGCTCGAGTCCCTCCAGCTCTATTCTTGGGATGCTTGAAGACTTTGCTCGCGACCGAGATAGCACTGTTCAAAAAATCTTAGTAGCCAAAACCTAATATACAAAACCATAAGAATCAACAGGGTGGATACCCGCACCTATGGGTGGGACTGTCCAACCTTCACTTACACAGGTTTTGAGTGCGGCTCTAAGGGCAACGGTGTCCTTTGCGCATCAGAAACGTGCTTGGCTTTATGATGTGCGTTCCTGCCCAACCATGCTTGAGCTGTTGAGTCCTTTCTGGCTTGTCAGCTTCCCATCCGGAGGGAGCAAAGCTTCCCGTGGCTGGGTTGGATCCTTTTGCTGTACAATGGAAGGAGATCCTTCGATGTGTTTCGGTTGTTTTTTGGTTGACAAGTCCAAGAAAGGAGGATCTGGGCATCGATTGTTTGGTTTTTGGTTGACGGATTCCAACCATTGAGTTCCACCCAACCTCATGGCCATCCTTTCCAGTGATCAGGTCACCTTGGGGTCTTTTTGCCACCTTTTGTGCAACCCCCTCGTAGTGAAGGATTCCTTTTAAAGGGGGTCGCCAATTTTCTCACAAACGGTGGCAAAACGACCCCCCTGGTTCAAAACGGTGCCCATAGGCCAGGATTCCCCCGCTTCAGTTCCGCCCACGCGGCCTGGTTCGCAGCCAGGCGCCGGTGCCGTGCCCGGAACAGCACCACCCGCGCCTCCTGCGACACCCGGCTCCTCGGCACGGGCGCCCACCGGGGTTACCGGGTTTTTGAGCTGCCCAACAAACAGGTGGAATGGATCAAGATCATGCAAATTTCAAGTGAAGTGGGTAGAATTCACCAACTGGAAATAGGGAATCGTCAAGGAACCTTCATGGGTGAGCTTGTTTTATGCCCAGGCGAGCTCGCTATGATTTCAACCTCTGCGACGAAGGGGGGGAGGAGTGACAAATCCAGGGCCAACACAAACCAAGCCACCAACCAACCGAGCAACCAACCACGCAAGAAACTTCAAAAGCATCAAAACCTCACTTATGAAAAAACCGCTACAAAGGGGACCAAGTCCTTTCCTCCCCCATGGACACCCATCTTAGACATGTGGACATCCCTTGCATGTTCTACACCTTCACTGCTCCCAAACCACTACCCCCAGCGGGACACCCTTTCATATGGGTGTGTGTCAGAAAAGGGGGACCCCAAAATAGTGGCGGTCCTGGTGGGTTCCCTTAGCAAAAAGGTCCCTGAAAAAGAACACACACCTTCCATTTGCCTGAGCCCCCTGGAAAAAAGAAAGTAGTGATAAATTCCCCTTAAAACCAACAGGGGAAAATCAAAAGTATTCTGAAGCAAATGAAAGACACCCATCTAGTGGCTTTTTGCGGATGGTTTGGGCTCACTTCGAGCCGCAAGATGGGCGCCATGTACCGCAGCCGCGGGGGGCGCGGCGCCCCGGCGGTCGGCACAGCGCAGCGCTGCCACCTCTGCGACACGCCGGGGCCGTGGCGCCAAAGCCGCGGGCGCCTGGGATGGCGGCAACTGCTTGAAAAGGCGACAGGCGTCGACACCCGAATTTTGCAAAAAGAAACGAACAGCAAGGAACATGCAAACCCCTACTGTAACCCCTCAACCCACCAACCCCGCAAAGCATGCAATCCCCACTGGCATGCAACCCCCTAGCCCCGCCAAAAGCCCCTCCAAAGCCCCACAGCTCGTGCGCTCCGCTGGCTCACTTCACCGAGCCGCAGCACCACCGGCGCAGCGATCGCGTCCGAATGACCCGCCCGGCGGATGCTGAGAATCCTTGGTCCGGTGATCCAGGGTGCAAAAAACTGCAGACTTTTTGCAAGTTCAACAAACAGATTCCACAAGTCCACGCATCGTATCCATGCGTTTCTTACCCTGCAAATACCAACAAACCATGGTTTCAACCGATTTCAGAGTGGCGGCGATCTCTGGATTTCGCCACCAGCCACCGTTCGGCCCTGGAAACCGAGGCTCGACAAGATCCGGTGCCGCTCTTCCGCAGCCACCGCCGGCGCAAAGGCAACCACCTGCCCTGGCGTTCGGCGGAAGCCGAAGCCCCGCGCGGAAGCACCGGGAAACCCGGTGGCTTGTGTTTTTGCTCCCCCCCTTCTTCTCTATTTTTTTTAGGACATTCGGAAAGAAGGCACGGACGGGTGAGCTTCCACCCAGGACGCTTTGGGATGGAGAATAGGAGGCAAACATCCGGAAATCACAAGGAAATCGGCCTTGAAAGGACGCTTTATCTTAAGAAACACAGACCCCAGACTTGGCCAAAGTAGATTCTTGGGTGGGCGCCCCCACTCACTCTCACCTTGCTGGAAGGCTATTGTAGAGAAACTTGTACTAGATTCTATCTTTTGGGTGGCTCCGGGGACAAGAAGACACGGATCTCACCCCATTTGGGCCTCCCCCTGGTTTCGGAAAAAAATCGGTGCTTGCGCTTCCCAGCAGTTCCCCGAACAGAAGACAAGTAAGCCAGCCGCACAAGTCGTGACAAGCGCAAGGCTATTCCCCACTTTCGATACTTAGGATATCATCTGTGAAATGGCTTTCTTGGCGATGACCCTCCACTAGCAATGATGGTTTTGGAGGGCCAGAATGCGTCTTTTCCGGACCCTTGCTTATCTAAAATCACGTCCAAAGGGTCCACTGTCTCCAACCCCAAGTTCAGGGAGCCAATTGGAAGCCACTAACCTGGTGAAGAGGTGAACCCAAGGCCCAGTGCCAAGGTCTCCAACGTGGATCAACCATTGTCGTAGCGCGAAAATCTTAGGGGCTCTCTGCATGGTGTTCTGTGCGTGTCAATTCGAAACCCACGAAAATGGGCCACGATACCTGGAAAAACGCATTCCCAAACAAAGCACCCAGGACTGAGGCAAGTGCGGCACCATCCAAATGCTCGTCACGCAACCTGAATCTGAATGCATTCTAAAATAAGAGACCCTTCTGTGAATGCACAAAATATGTCGCCAGTTTGTAGGTGATTTATCCCAGCATTCACACGACCATAGCTGATCCACAGGATCAGTTACACCTCCCCCCGCCGGCGCCTGGCTGCATGCGCAGCGCGTCACTTGCCAGACAACGGGTGTGAAGCCAACGCGGCTCCGCTGCGGTGTCTGGCACATAGCCAAGACGGAGTTGGTCCACTGCAAATCGCTCACCGCAGACCTGGCGTCTGGAGCGAAACTGGGCCGAGTTTGGCAATCCAACTTGCGCCAGCAAGAAACTATTTGCAACTGTAGTTTTGACATCTCATCTGGTTCACTTTAAGGCACCTGCAACAGGGTTAGGCCTGCAACAACATTGAGACACTTTCCAAAATATAACCAGTTGGGACTCAGAGCGCTGCTCTGAGGCTGGCTGAGTTCCGAGAGTTTGGGGAGACACTGGAACTATAGCAATAGGGTGAAGGAGCGAATCCTTATTGCAACGGCGGAAATCCTCGCTCAATCGCCACTCTCACCAAATTCTATAAGTGGAACTTTTCGGAATTTCAGCGGCGGCATCCGTCCAGTGGCTTTGCAGTGCAAAGCTTCGCGCGTCTCAGCCGCCGACGCAGCATTTCCGGTAGTGACAGTCAGCGCTGCAGCGCAGCCGCTCGACGTATGCCTCCCGCACACGCAACGATGCAAACGTGGCCCTCTGGGTTTGAAGACTTTGCCGTGGACGTGCTTTCCACAAAGGCTACCAACTCCGAACCGCTTTGGCAAAGCGGATGTGTCTCAAAATTTGGGACCCCAGGTTGCTACACAGGGGATGCTCCATCTCGAGATCCCAAAGTGTAGGCATACTTCTGGGCAACTACCCAAGAGCTTCATCCACGAAGGAGAACCGCCTTGGTTTAAGGGCCAAAAAGGAGAACCACCTTTTTGGGGGTCCTTATTTTGATGCATACCCAATTGTACTCTGCAAATCTAATTTGGAACCCACCTTCATGAGGAATCTCCCTTTGCAAACCCCCTGTTTGGGCGCAAAATAAGCACCACCGCAAGGGACATCTTTCAACACATTCCCCACATCGCCTCCGAGTACGGCGCCTCTGGTGAAGCCTCCGCCTCCTGACATCGGCACAGCTTCGTGGCGTTCCAAAATGGGGGGCCGAGCATTGGGGGGCCTTGTGGGTTGAAAGGAAGACCAAAGGAACACGAAATGGAAACCGAGGTTTGGGTGTCCCAGATGCTTCCAAATACTCTACTCCCAAGTCAAACAGGCGACGGTCCTTTGCGAAGCGCCGGAAAAAAGGGAGGGATTTCACATGGGGTGGCCTGCCGCAGCTCCGCTCCGAATTCAAAA
This sequence comes from Effrenium voratum, assembly GCA_963377175.1. Classification (NCBI taxonomy): domain Eukaryota; class Dinophyceae; order Suessiales; family Symbiodiniaceae; genus Effrenium; species Effrenium voratum. Next base: position 20,273 of record CAUJNA010002586.1, read on the forward strand.
CCCAATGTGATGCACTGGTGTAAACCCAGTTGTGTGAAAAGATTCGCGGTTTGGGAAGTACTGGTTCTGTTGTCTTCCCATAGCTCGGCACTTCACGACATGCTCTCCCCTGGATCCTCCGAGATCACCCCCATCTCGAGCAGCTTCTTTGTCACTCCTGCAGACAGCAGGGCAAATCGACTTGGGTGCTGGAAACGCCATGTTTGGTCAATATGGGGAGGCCAAGGCAAGCCAGCCATTCTGATCATCCAATTCTCTCCATGAGCATGTGCGTGTGTCAGAATAATCGGCAACCCACAAAATAGCGAGATTTGTTCAAAATGGTACAAGTGCAAAAGCAATGTATGTACGCACGCAAGTGTATATGTGATGTGATGTGATGTGATGCAATGTGGTAGGATAGGATAGGATGAGATAAAATAAAATGGGATAGGATAGGATAGGATATGATATCACATGTGCTGTATTGCGTTGTCTTGTCTTGCTGTGCCTTTGGATTGGATTGCGTTGTACTGTGATGTGTTGTATTGTATGGTGTGGCGTGTCAGTGGCAATCGCAATGGCAATGGCGTGGTATGGTATGGTATGGTAGTCTCGTATGGGTATTCGGCATTGGCGTTGGCATTGGCATCGGCATTTGCATTTGCAGCTATTGGATTGACTTACATTGCATTGTATTGTAGGTGTAGGTGTTTATATACTGTGACTCCGTGGAATGATCAGCCATCTTACTGGTGGCAACTGACCTAGCAAATTGAATTCGTTTGCGTCGGGCATGTCGAAGTGCACGATGCAGCAACTCTTTTGACACTTCACCTGCATACGGATCCGCAGCCATTGGTGCCCAAGAATGGTCTGCAAGCACTGTCGTGAGACTATGCTAGTGCAATCTCGAACCACACAGCATAAACACAATGGCAAACTTTCGCAAGCAGGTTTACCTGGCCGAATCACGTGTTGGTGACTGTGTTGAATTGAATTACATTGCATTGTATTGTAGGTGTATGTATATAGAGAGAGAGAGAGAGAGTTTTCTTGTTGTGAACCCCTGAAACGGACTAAGACTTCGGGCCAGCCCCGGCCTGGAGCTTTCGGCGGCGACTCAGCCCGAGGCTTCGGGTCTGCGCAGGCAACTCTCGGGTTTGACCACCGAAGCCACGGGTTTTCAGGGGCGTGCCGGCACAAATCCACAAATTTAGGGGGGCCTGTTCAGGGCTTTCTTCAATAAGAATGGGCTGTTGGGGTTACATGCTAATCTGCGGAAGAGAAGGGGGCAAACCACAAACTGGGGCTTCCTTTTCAATCAGAAACTAAAGCCTCGAAACAAGACAGCAACCCCACATCCTTCCCACATCCTTAGCGAGGCACCTCAAAATTAGGGTCCCCATCCCCTTGGTTAAATGGTTTGTTTAATGCTCGCATCCTTTAAATGATAAAACCCTGGGAAAGCTGCGCTTGTTTGTGGCGGCTCACTCCGAGATGTTCAGCATACGCCTCTCAGGCATGCGGTCGGCCCAAAGGCTCGCGTCTGAAAGGCCCGCGAGGTTCAAGCTTCATGGCTGGTGGCAAAGCCCGCCTCGATTGCTCCGACCTGTGAAAACGCTCTCCCCAAAGTTGAACCCTTGTGAGTGCGCATGCCGCAAACTGGAAATGGTTTGCGCTGCGCTCTGCTGCAATGTGCCCAAGTTGATCCTACGCAAAGGCATTTGACAAAAACAGGAGGATGCACGGGTCGCCTCACCTCAATTAGAGAGCTGGTGCCTTCTTGTTTCTTCTTGCTCTCATCAGTTGCTCGAATTCTACCTACAACAGCTGTGTTGCCGTCAGTGTTCAACCCATCTTGGCCATCCCGCTCCGTCCTGCATCTGCGATCGCTGGCAATTGCAGCTGCTTTGGCAAATCCACCGGGCTCGAATTGATGGCGGCACGCGCCGCGGCGCGTTCAGCGGCACGCGCGGCCGCCGCACGAGCGGCTGCCGCAAGAGCGGCCGCAGCGCGAGCGGCCGCTCGCCCTGCGGCTCGAACAGCTTGCGCCTGCACAAATTGCTGCGCATGTGCAGCCCTGGGTCCTCTGGACTGAGCTGGAGTGACTGAGTGAAGCCTTCGAGTTAACGTCTGGAAACGTCGACATGTGCCAACGACCACCAACATGAATCAATGTCTATCAAACGTTGGCCAACATCAGCCAATCTGCCCTGCTGGAAACCAAACAACATGCATCAAGCTACAACCGCCCTTGTCGAAGCTCACACCTCCCGCCGCGCCTTGGCTTGACAACTTACATGCGCAGAAGCTCCACTGGCACTTGGTGCAGTTGCCACCTGCGGGCCCGTCCGAAGAGCAAGAAATCTCCGCACCTCGCCCGCGCGGGTCTGTGGATGGTTTCCTCAGATCTGCGGCCGTGCCGTGGTCATCTAAAACCCCGAGGAGTTGATCCTGGCGATTGGTCCCAAGCACCAAAGTCTTTGGACCCCACATCAATGCGCGTCCTCGCAGCATCTCACAGCACTCAGCGAGGTGTTGAAACATGCCGCCAGGCCCTTCGAGATTACAGGACTTGATATTACAGGACTCGAAAACTTGTGCTGTGGAACTCATCATTGACAAGTAGGTTTGTCTGAAATGAGGGTCCCCACAAACAATTCCTTCAAGCTAGATTCCTGTGAAAGCTATCGTGCCAGCTGCATTCCGAGACATTCAAGACAAGGCCAACCCAAGCTTTTGATCGAGTCTCCAGTATCTACACGGTTATGACCAATCATAACAAAATGCTTGATGGACGTAAATAATGCCCACCAGAAGGGTCCCCAAGTGGGGGTTGTTCAAATAAAGGTGCCAAATGTAGCCCTTTCTCGTACTCCTTGTCTTTTGCAGCCCTTTCGCGTTCCTAAAAGCCTGGCCTGCAAAGCTTTCGCAATGCGTCGTTGTTCCGAAATCGCCTTTGGACCCTTCAGGACCCTCTACACATCTCCGCAAGCGAGTTCCAGCGCCTCCTCCTCCGGAGGGCTTGATGGTAGTTGTGGGGCCTCCATCGTGGGGGTTCCCCGCGAAACGCGCGGAAGCAACCCGCGGTTTGCTTTGCGGAAAGGAATGCCAACATAGAACCGCATGGTTGCCTTGCAGGGTCTTTCCCCATACTCAACGTGAATAAAGCCAAAGACTTGGCTCTCTGTCGTCTTGGCTGCACGAGGGCTATACTGCCACAAGCTCAGGGCAAGAAAGGGTATTTGTGTTGATGTTCTCGTCCCCTGCGCATGCCAAGGGTCACTGGACCATCATTTAGTTGGAAAATGGATAAATGCAAACCGAATGGAAAGCGTCCATTTTCAGGGAACCTCTACTTCGAGAAACATCCAAGTGAGGTCCGTCATTTCTGCGTGGCTCGACAGTGCGTGCCAGCCTGCGCTTGAACTGCAGGAAGCAATTGGCGTGGCACTAGCCATGTCGATGTCGAAGGCTTCTTTGTCTTGTAGCCAAGGAAGGCCTGTCGAAAGTAGGGATCGTTTGAGAAGAACACAGAATGCGGAGTAGTTGCAAATTTGGAGGCATGCATGGGTATGTGTCAAAATAGGGGGACCCAACAATGATGGTATTCCTTTTGGCTTCTCTTTAAACCAAGATCGCCTTTGAAAACACACACGCCCATATCGCACTTAGCATACCGGCAAATCCAGCGAACCTCCTCGTATGAGCAGCATGTCTCGATCACCTGATCGTCGTCATCAAGATCCACCTGGCAGCCAGCGTTGGGCCACATTTCATTGTTTAAACATGGTTAAACCAATCATATGGCTTAAACAACCTACGTTTGGATTTCCTCAATGAACCAGGGACTGGAAGTTTGAAACCGTCTCCTTTTACTTGCCCTCCGGACTCTGAAGGGGACCATAATCCCAATTCTCCCCAACCCTCCTGACAGCTGATGCTGAACGATGCGCAAAAAATATGTGGCTTGCACGTACCTCTTTGCACCCCAATGCCTGCACGGCAGCTCGTCTTCGCTTGCACGCGACGACTTGTATGTCCGGCGCCCGCTTCTTGCGAACCTATCAAAGCCAAGCACAAACACGTGCGTCTTGCGCAACTCACAAGATTGCCTTTTTAGCAACTCCATGGCCGCCAATGTTGGCGGATAAAAATGTGTTCACCCAGGAGACAGTGCCATAGAAACAGTGGGCTCTTCCCTGGTGTTTAGAGGAATTTGGCTTGCGCAACTCATTTCCCAGAGCCTCCCCACGACCTGTCCAGAAGCCCAAATCCATGATTGGCTGAGATCCCCTAGCCTGTCGCTGTTGGAGAACAAGAGACTGTCGAGCATTTGTTCAAGTAGAACGAGCGATACCTTTATTAGGATAATGTCAACAAACAATAGACTGCCAATAGATCGCCAATTTTAGGACACCTGAAGTCTCTGTATCTCTCTATTACAAGAACCAGGGGGTCAAATCCCCAAACCACTAATCCAAATCACCACATAGGGCTTGCTAAGTAACTAGCTAACCATCGAAGAAGTCGTTAAGCTGTCTATCCAACTAAATAACTAGCTTATGAGCAAACTATAACTCACCAACTAGGTAACCACTGAACCGCAAACTAGCCGGCTCCCCGCTCCGGCAGTGAGCTGACTGCGAAGTGAGCTCTCCCGATATCAAAGTGTCATGGCTCGCAAGACTGATGCTGGATGGCACACGCCGGTATACAAATCTTGATGCTTATGCGATCCTACCAGGATTGCTTCCGCGAAACCGAGTTTCACCAAATGAACGCGCCAAAAGCAAGTCTGCCGACCTCCATTAAACAGCCATGTAATGTGCCTTTGTCGCTCGAGCTTGTCGAGCTCGCACTTCTCGCCGTCGAGTCGGCGCATCCAGCCTCACGCAACCCAAGTCGCGTCAACTCCACATGTACATTCCTTTTAGAGTGACCTCCTCAAACTAACCCTCTAAGTGGTGGTTTAAAGGGGTTCCCACCCTAGAAAATGTTGAGAGCACCATAGAACATCTCAACATGCAAGGGGCCCAGACTTAGGGACAAAGCCCACCGTTGCACCTGCGTAGCCCAAAAGCATTTCGGAACCTCTCCTGTTGGGGCAATCTGACGGTCATGTCCATATGGACTGAACCGCTGTTGCAACCATGCAGCACGATGGTCTGGGCTCGGCCGCCTTTCGGCCTCCAACCCAGAAGGTCCGAAAAGGGTGTGGCTCGTGTGTTTTTTGAGAGTACCCTGAGGCTGATGAAACGGACACCAAAACCAAAACCATTTTGGGGGTCCCTGATTCGCCACATTCACGGAGCTTCTTGGGCTTCGGGGTACGTTTCGCGGGGGAGTACTCCTTTGGGGAAATGAACCAGTCCCAAAAAGAGGGCCTTCGGCGTATCAATCTAAGGCTAAAAAGTGGCCAACATGGGAGTTTCCGACATGAAGGATTGGCGGGAGTTTCCAACATGTGGCACTGCGAGGGCTCGAAGCGCTTTCGCAACCCCATCCGTTCCAGGTCTTGCGCAGAACCCATGCGTATGTTCCGGGCAAAACGACCGACATTTCCCCAAGAGGAGATGGGTGAAATTGAGCGGGTCCCTGATGTCCTGCCCAAACTGACAATGGACTATACCAGCAATTCCGTCTGTTGCTTAGCGTCGGGCGTCGCCCGTAGTTTGCCCCGTGGCCGCAATCTCCGCATGGTCACCACCTGCAAAGTGCGTGAGAACGATAGAAAGAAACAAGCAGCGCCCGAAACCCCATGACTCTTGGTTCTACCAACATGGTGTTACTATGTTTCTTGGTAGGCCTTTCTATTAACCAGAAGCAAAATTGTCCTGTTCGGTATTCTTGGCGCGGCTCAAGGAAGACAGAGCGAAGCACCAGCCTGTACATCGGCGTCATCCGAGGAGATTGACATGTGCCAATAAGTCGCAGGCGCCAAAGGCCCAATCAAAAGCAAGCTGACGTCATCAATAATACAACCCATATGTTTGTGTATGTGTGTGCTTCTGTGATTGAACATGTTGTGCAATTGTTGTTTTAATGTTCAACGACAGGCAAGCAAAGACCCCACCTGATTATGTTTCTCTTTCTTTCTTTGGGGGCGGGGGGGGGGGGGAGGGGGGCGGAGTTCGTGCGTGTCCCATGTGCCTCCCACATTTTGATCCAGAAACCATAGCAATGTCCAGAACAAACCTCGTGCATGTGGACACAAAAAGATGAGGAATCCTGGTGGCATGAAAGGTCATGCCCTTTATTTTTTTGGGGGGGTTGGCTTAAAGCAGGCCAAAGGAAAACCGGCCCTTTTTTGGGGGTGCCCCTATCACACAAGTCGTGCAGGCCGTCAGCAAATCCTGTTGCCGTTTGTTGCTCCATGATCTCTCGGCTGCTGAAGCCAATCGGCTACAGAGACAAACATCCGTCGCAGAAGCCTGCCCAAGGCGAAAAGGATCCGAGGAAGCGCATCAGTATTCCCCTGTGCTGATGCTGCGAATCGATGCTACCAGGATGGGCTAGTCCAATGGCAGAACCTCAAAACAGCTGGTTACCCTTCGGATTTGCTTTTCGACCAACCTACCTCAAGCCATAGGTCAGCTTTCCTCCAATTGGTGCTTTGAATTGGTGGTTGGGCGAAGGTTTGGGCTTCCCATTTACCAAATCCCCAAACCGGCGGGCTCCAAACCGCCGACTTCCATGGGGTGACTTCTTCATGAGTTGCAATTGCGATCCTGGGTGATCTCGCTCAAGGGGCTGCACACAAGCGCGCTAGGGCCGCAAGGTGCAACCGATCCCTGGCGCGATGAGAGGCCAGTGAGAGGCCAGCGCGGCGGGCAACCAAGCAGGAAAGCCGAGGGCGAACAGGCGGGCAGAAAAGCGAGAAGGCACAAAGGGCATGAAGACTTAAGACAAAGCACATGCCACGAGACCTGCAACTCGCTGGAAGAAACGATCCTTGACAGTTGATACCGTGGATGGACAAACAGATGGATGACACATACAAATATTGGGATAAGCTGCAAAAAATGGCGCAGTGAATTTTGTTCCACAGTCACCCACAGTGACGTTGGTGAAAATGGCCATTCGATTCTAATTGGATGTCCATGGGCTTCGAAAAGAATCGGCGCCCTTTTTTTGTGGTACCTGATTTGCAAGAGGAAAACGAGGAGAACAAAGGACAAGGAACGGGAATCCTCCAAAAACTTGGGAAAACGGGGATTTGCACCACTGGAGGTCTGGGAGAAGAATAAAAAATGTCCGTGATGCCATGGCGCCGAACAAAAACCCGGCAGTGTTCCAAGCGGGCCCGGCAGACGGCACCGCCTGTGCCTGGTGCAAAGTAGTCGTCTGCGCATGACTGAAACCTCAGGGCAGAGGATTTGAGTGTGTGCAGAACAGGGAGTTGTACTCGAAACGGTGGATTTCCCTTTCCTCCTTTGAGACAACCCCACCCTTTACCAGGGTACCCATCGACAAAAACACACATTTCCGCTGGCGGTCACGTGGCGATGTCTTCATCGCTCCCCAAAAAACACGACTCAAACAACTGCCGAAATCCTGCTAAGTACGAACACCCAAACACCCAAACAAAATGCAAGCGCCACGGATATGCGAGCTGTGGACAAACTGATATGTTTGCTCAGAAGGGCATGGGAAACATTTTTTTGGCGGGTACTGCTCGGGTGGCGCTAGGCTCCCTGCCAGAGCTTGCAGAAGGACGGGCACAGGAGGATCAGGTTCTCACTGACCTCCGGGGAAATCGCCGGTCAGCCTCCAAAATGCACGTACTGAAACAAGCGTAGCCTCACATCAACAAAAAGCCCATTGGAAGACCATGTTTTTCCAAGGGCTTTTGTCAGGTATGCCAAGAATCCCCCTTCCCTCTGCGGGCTGTGTGTCTGGGAGGGTAGCTTGCGCCAGGCGCTTTTCCCTCCAGCTTTCTTAGACCTGGAAAGCCTCGCTCGACCGCATGCAGGCATTCGCCTTCATGCCGATGCCCACATCTCCATCCTTGCGCCGTGGCCATTGGACCCAAGACTCAACAATCGAAGTGTCGGAAGGCCATCACCAAATTCATGCTCGCAGGAAGGCAGCAAACATGGTTTCTTGGGAGGGGAAGTGGACCTGGTCGTCACAGACTCGCAGGTCGTCAAGGTCGTAAGAAGAACAAAAGGCTCAGGCTGCTGCACAAAGAGAGCAAAAGGCTAGTCGGCCCAGCTGAGCACACCTGGCCCACACCATGAAAAACTGGGTTGTGAAATCGCCCCCTGTGATGCCAATGGGCAGCCTTCACTCATTCTCCATTTGAAGGGAAGGTTTCCTATCAAGGAAGTGGAAACCACACCCCCTCCCCCCACTATGCCACTCACTGCTGCAACATGCCGGTCACCGCCTGCCGGATCTCTCATGTGAAAAAGCCGCAAAGGCTGTCCGCACCTGTGCAATGAGCATGAGCCTTGCATCTCAAGGAAGTGGCCGATTGCTTCTCAGAATGGTGGACCCCTTTGCGGTGCTTGAAAGGAAAACCAAAGGATAGAACCTTTGTAGGGGCCCGCGTTTCGAGAAACCTCCATATCATTCTGTCAAAGTCAGGACCCACCTGCTTGGTGTGGTTCTTCTCACAGCATGTCCTGGGTCGCTGCACCAAAATCCCAAGAAATCCACATGCCTCTCCCCCAGATGTTCCGCAAGGATTTGCAAGGCAAACTTGTTGAGCGGGTTCACCCGTTAGCGGTCGGTTCTACCAAGATAGCTCTACAGGGGCTTCTTTCGTCCTTGTGATCCCCATGAAACCAGGC
>CAUJNA010002587.1:0-29015 GCA_963377175.1 Effrenium voratum
AGCACAATCAAGCAATGCAACACCATGCAAAACCATGCAAATGTCATGCCATGCAAAAAACGTGCAAAAACGAGCTATTCCTCTAGCCCGTATATAGATATACGGGCTAGAGGAATAGCATTTTGTAGCGCAAAACCGTGTAAAAAGCTATTCTCCCCGGCCATACGTGCAGGTATGGCCGGGGAGAATGCGCGGCCCACCAAAAAAACTGGCCCCGTAAAAAAAGAATGGCAAGTTGGGCGAGACAACGACAGCAGATCACGGAGGCCGCGGACGGCGGCGCCCGGGCTCGCACGGGGGCGGATGGTGCCGTCGTGCTGAACCTGCGGCGCGGCCCGGGGGCCTACGCGCTGCTCTCGCGCGCGGACGGGCAGCTGACCCGGGCGGGCCAGCACTCCTACTCCCACCTGGGCCTGCGGCCTCCCAGCAAGGACTTTGACTACAACCAGCCCCTCATCCGCGAGGGGCCCAACGACTACATCCTGCTGCGCAACGGGCAGAAGAAGCTCGTGCGCTCCCTGCAGGGCGGAGAGCACCGGCTGACCAAGCTGGGCAAGGGCTTCTTCCGCGACACGTACTACGAGTACCTGGTCCACGTGCCGGTGATCATCCGGGGCAGGCGCCGCAGCGGGCGGAACGCGGGCGCGGGCTACGAGCGCAGGGACTGGCTGCCGGTGAACGAGCTGGGCGGGGCCATGACGAGGCACCCGGCGCACCTCACGGAGGAGCAGGTGGCGCAGCGGGTCAGGCAACAAGTGGAGGCCTCGCTGGGCGACCCGGGCGAGCACGGAGGTGGTCTACAGCGTGCGCAGCAGCGAGCTGGACGGCGCGGGCGCGGACTTCTCTCAGGCCTTCGCCTACGAGGGGGGCATGGTGTGGGACTTCGTCTACGCCAGGAGGCTGCTGAGCAACGGCACCTACCGCCCCATCCATGACGCGGTCCTGGGCTTTGAGCACTGCATGGTGGCCAAGCGCATCCTGGACGCGCCGCCGCGCTACCTCGCGCAGGTGAAGACGGACTGCCTGCTGACGCAGCGGCTGCCGAAGCGCTTCACGGAGCGGCTGCGGGCGCTGGAGGCGCTATAACCCCCGGAATAAGTTGGAACCCTCCTGAAAATGTCTCCTCGCGTGCTGGCAGCATCCAAAGCCACCAGGAGCGGCATAAGAGAGGCGGAGCGGCCCAAACAACGGATGAGTTGAGAAACGGGGTGGACAAGAATTTAGTAACCGCCGCAACTATAAAGTCCGACTCCGTGTGGCGAGGCAAACTCCCTGCTGCCACTGGCCAGCCGGGCACACGGAAAGACCACCTGGCCCGACCATTGTGCGAGGCTCGAGAGTCAGGGCGAAGGCTGTGCACCTGGGAGTCCCCAAGACGCAACTGCTCCGCGCAGAACCTGGGCTTGGGGGCGCAGACGGCCGACCACTGGGAGCGCAGGTACGTGCGCGGGGGCAGCGCGCAAAAGCTGGACTGGCTGGTGGTGGAGGAGATCACGCAGCTGGACATGGCGCTCTGGGCGGACCTGGCCTGCGAGGGGCTGAACGCCGACGTGAAGTTCCTGCTGCTGGGAGACTTCCGGCAGCTGCCGGCCGTGCTGGACTCCTGGGCCGGGCGGCCCATCAGCGCGCCGTTGGAGCACAGCCAGCTGATCCGCGACCTGGCCGGCGGGCACAGGCACGAGCTCACGGAGAACATGCGCTCCGACCCCGGCGTCTTCAACTTCGTGAAGTGGCTGCGGGTCGGCGAGGAGGCGTGCCCCACGCTTGAGCAGGCCAAGGCGAGGCTGAAGGAGCTCTACCCCTCCAAGCCCGGGTGGCCGGACACCACGCTGGTCATCAGCCACAGCAAGCGCATGGCCGTCAACGCAGCGGCGAACCGGGCCCTGGCGCCGGAGGCCTCAAAGCTGCTCCAATTGGAGTCATCCACATAGATTTGGGTGAGACCCAAAATGGGTGTAGCCAAACTGCGCCCCAAAACAGCCCGCAGAGCATGAGGGTGTGGCCGGGGCTGCGCCTCATGGGGGCCGGCGGAAAGATACCCAAGGGCGTCTTTGTGGCCGTGGCGGACGTGGAGCCGGACGGAGTGAGGCTGGACAACGGCATGCGGCTGAAGAACCAGGAGCTGCTGCGGGCCACCCGGCCGAGCCACGCAGTGACCTACGCCAGCTGCCAGGGGCTCACCCTCCACACCCGCGTCCGCCTGGACCTGGAGTCCTGCCACCTCACGCTGCGCCACCTGTACGTGGGCGCCTTGCGGGCCACGAGCTCCGAGCTGCTGGAGGCCTAGAACGGGCAGCACGGCGCCTCCAGGGGCTCCAGCATGAGGTGGCGCACCTCGAAGAGCACGCCCCACTGCCTGGCCATCAGCCACTCGTGCCGGGCCTCCACAAGCGCGCGGCCCCTGCGGCGCGCGAACTCCGCGGGGCGCGGCGCGCGGTTGCCGGCGGTGTCCCAGAAGAGGCAGCGCTCCAAGTCCATCTTGCGCTTCACGTGCTTGCCCTTGGCGCTCACCTTGACGGCGCGCTGCAGCTGGCTCTCAAGCTCGGTGCGGGCGGCCCCCGGAAAGGGCTTCTGGAAGATGATCATGTTGTCGATGACGCCCTGCTCCAACTCCTCCGTCCACAGCTCCAGGTCGGTGTTGCTCGCAAAGCACACTCCCACCCTCTTGGCCCCGTCGTCCTGGAAGTTGCCGGGCTCCCACAGCACCTCCACGTCCACCTTGCTCACCAGCGCGCCCTCATGGGAGTCCTCTATGGACATGAACTTCCCCCCCTTGGCATTGGTCTGAACGTCCAGCCCGAGTGCAAGCTTCATGGTTGCGAAGTTCGGCTTTTTATCTCGCGGAGAAAAAATCCGGTCCGATGAACGCGCGAGTCTTCTTGGTCGTCGCAGTGGCGGTGATCTTGCTCTTTAAAAATGCCGAGGCTCCTGGAGCTTTTCTGCGGCACCAAGTCGGTGGGCAGGCCACCTCATCCTCCCACGCCCAGCAACTATCGCTGAGGTACCACCAGCCCTTCATCGAGAAGGGGTCGGTCCAGCCTCGCAGTGGCGAACGGCGGTTAAGGATCTCTCTCACCAACAGAGAGGCCCGGGCCTTCGAGGCGGCGGGCTGGGAGGTCGTCTCCCTGGACATCGTGTCGAAATTTGAGCCCACCATCCTGTGCGACATCCGGAGCTGGGACTACACGACGTTTCCGGGGCACTTCGACGGTCTGGGCCAGCCCGGTCTGCACGGAATACAGCCGCGCGCTGACGACGCGCCCGTGGCGGCTCCTGGAGGGCGACGCGCTGGTGCTCAGCGCCCTTGAGATCATTGCGCACTTTGACCCCTTGATGTGGGTCATAGAGAACCCGGCCACCGGGCTGCTGAAGACCCGGCCGTTCATGGAGCGTCTGCCCTGCAAACGTGACCTACTGCAAGTACGGAACTCCGTACAGGAAGCAGACGCGGCTGTGGACCAACATGCGCTGGAGGCCAAGGCGAAGCCTGTGCAGGCCCGGCAGCCGCTGCGAGGCGTGGCAGGACGGCAGGCACCTCCGGGCCGCGCAGCGGGGGCCGCGGCTGATGGAGGGGCAGTACGAGAGGGTCAGCCAATCACGCGAGCTGCTCTACAGCGTTCCTGCTGCGCTGTGCGAGGAGATTGCGCGCGCGGCCACGGAGGAGCTTGCGGAGCGGCTGAGCATTCCGGACTAGGCTTCCTCTGGGCGGTGCCACTAAACACCAAAAATGGCGAAGAGGGGCACCCCCCGCCTTCGCATTCAAAAAGCGGTGTCACTAAACACCAAAAATGGTGAAGAGGGACACCGGGCCTTTTTTTGTCATTTTTGTGGCGCATTCAAAAGCGGTGCCACTCTGCATCAAAAATGAAGCAGAGTGGCACCGGGCCTTTTTTTTGTCGTTTTTGTGGCGCATTCAAAAGCGGTGTCACGCTGCATCAAAAATGAAGCAGAAGGACACCGGGCCTTTTTTTAGTCAAGCGCAGAGACGCCCGTGCCGGAGAGCGTCACCAGCTGGTAGGCCACCAGGTGGATGAACAGGTCCGTCATCGTGCCGTCCAGGCCCTTGAAGGTGAACCGGGCAAGGTCGCCCGAGCGGGTGCTGACACCACTCAGCGGCATCTTTGGCACGCGCTCGGTGGGAAAGCCGGCAATGAAGCTGTGGCGCAGGTAGCCCACGCGGCCGATGTCGATGTTGCGCACCGTGTCGTCGTAGGTGCCCGCGAGGACGGAGAGGAAGTGGAAGTGCTCCGAGGCTCCCTTCATGGGGTTGTGAGGGTATGCCCAGCTGCATCTGAGACTCCAGGAGGCTGTCCTCCTGCCTGGCCGCGCCGATGGGGGCCACGGCCAGCAAGTGGATCTTGGAGCCCGCGTCGTTGTCCCAAAAGGCCCTTACGCGCCCATGAGTTTTTGTTTTTTTTCGTTTCTTTTTATCCTTCTCTGTCTCTTTGATTCGTTGTCGTCGAGGAAGGGCGCGCGCACGGTGACCGTTGTGCTCCGCCACGCCGTTCGGGACGCTGGACTGCTGAGTGGTGCACCGTTGGGGTAGTGCTGAAACACTCAGTGGGCCTTCTGAGAGCGAGCACACGCGGTTGAAGGCCTCCACCAGCGCAGAGTCCAGGACGACCTGGGACGCCAGAACTCGGACGTTCTGGATCTCAAAGTCGGTGCTCAGCGTGGCCCCCGCCGGGTGCGCCCCGGCGTTCTCGGACCACAGCGCAGTGGTGGCGTCCGCGAACTCAATTTCTATCACCAGGTTCAGCTGCGGCGGCAGCATCTTCCCGCAGCGCAGGATGCCCACCATGGTGGGGCGCAGCAGCACGTCCGCGTAGCCGCCCTGGTGCACCGCGCGGGCGATGCGCGGGTCGTTCACTTCGTCGAAACCCTCCATGGCCTTGTTGCGGTTGTACTCTCGGCCCGTCAGCAGGTCATGCACGGCCACGGTGCGGCCGTAGTAGTTGATGTCGTCGCAGCGCTGGCCGTTGGCGAAGACCTGGACGCGCTGGACGAAGCAGGCGGGGTTGGGCGTGGCTGGGGCCAGCGGGTTGGTGCCGTCCGTGTTCCTGACGCGGAAGGCGATCTTGATGGATGAAGGACGTGCCGCTGGTCAGTGGGATGCGGCAGACCCTAGAGGTTGTGGGGGAGAAGGAGCTCAGCGAGCGGGGAAGTACTGCACGTCATGCCGCGCCGTCACGTAGCTGGTGTTGCTTGTTTTCAGCTCGTAGTCCAGGCTCTGCATCAGCTCATCCTGGGCTCCGGCGGTGACTACCTCCATGCTTGTTTATATACACGCATTTTGACTCGTACGGCGAAGGAAAAAACTATTCTTCCAGTGTCTATATTGATATAGGCACTGGAAGAATAGTGTTTTTGTGGCGCAAAACCGTGCAAAAAAGCTATTAGTCCAGGGTGTATATTCATATACGGCTTAGACCAATAGCATTTTGCAGCGCAAAGCTGTGCAAAACCGTTGCAAAATAAACTCTCCCCCAAGAGGAGGGTGTTTATTATTATTTTTAAGCAGCCTCAATGTCTCGCGCCAGCTGGTCAAAGCTGGGCGGAGGCAAGCTCCGGCGTGACTGCCCGGAACTGGAGCTCGCCCGCGAGCTCTGGGACTGGGGCAGGGCCACGGGGTTCAGGCCCCAGGAGAAGGGGCGCGGCGTGTGGTTGGACTGCGCCTGAACGCGGAAGCCGGACTGCGAGGAGGCGGCTGCTTGCGGGGCTGCCTGAAGTGCTGCTGAGGCTGAGTGGCGTCATTCATGTTGTTGGCGGACCGGACGTCCTGCACGGCCGCGTCCTCGCTGCCTTGCTGGGGCCGGAAGAGCGTGTTCTCCAGCACCCAGCCCGTGCCGCGCGCGAGGCCGTAGGCTGCGCCGCCTGCGATGCCCACGGCCAGCCCCGCCGTTGCCGCCGCGCCAACTCCCGCCGCGCCAGAGGCTCCGCCCACACCCTCGGCGGCAACGGCAACCTCGCCCTCCTCCGCAGCCACGGCCGCCGTCTCCTCAACAGCCTGCGCCGCACCACGCTCCACCTTCTGCGCGCGCTGCCCCGCCTCGTCCAGGAGGCGCTCCACGTCACTGGGCCGACCTATGATCTGCGGAGGCGGCTGCGCCTGGCCCGGACGGGGCAGTGCTGCGCAGACGGTCCGTGATGGAGGGCGGCCCCTGCCCGTTGCTGGCCAGCGCGCCGGCCTCGGGGTCTGCCAGGTCATCCTCAACAAGGCGGGTTCCGCCTTGGCAAGGCGCACGTCCTCGTCCGTGGCCTCTGCGGGAGTGCGGAAGCCGTCCTCGGGAATTGCCTGCAGAGGCGGGTGCTGCAGGGGCCGAGGGTTGGGGTCCTCGCTGGACTGTACAAAATCGTCCAGGTAGAAGTGGCTTGTGATGAACGAGGTTGCGGTCCGGCTGGTCCAGGGGCAGCGGCTCATTCCGCTCAAGGTAGCCCACCACCTGCTCAAAGCGCGGGCGCTGGTTGAAGCCGTGCGCCCGGAGCGTCTTCATTTACTGTTGCGCAACTTCGCCCGCCGCCCGTTCCACGCCCCGGCGCTCGGCGCGCGCGTAGCGCAGCTGGGGTACCTGGCGGTGTACGGCCTCCGTCAGCCGGCTCACGTCGTCCAGGTGCCGCTGCCCCTCCTGCGCCTGCCTGCGCTCGCCCAGCCAGTTGTTGAGGCCCGCGCCTCCTCCAGTTCTCGGTAGCGCTTCAGCAGCAGCGGCTGCAAGTTGTAACCGGGGTACGTCTTGCGGAACCACCGGAGCATCCGCGGCTCGTTGCGGGGCTCTATGGACATCATGCTTTTATACCAGTACACTTGCGCCTGTGGTCAGCCGGTCATAAGCGGACTGCCTCTCCAGCATGCGCAGGGCGCGCTGCTGCTCTCTTGTGAGCTGAGGCGCCTTTGCGGTGGTGCCTCAGCCGGTGGTGCCTCAGCCGGTGCCTCTGCTGGTGCCTCCGCCGCCGTCTCAAGTGGAGGCTTTGGCTTGCGCTTTGGAGCAGCCGGTTCAGTAGGCACGTCCTGCTTCGGTTTGTTCTTGCTCCCAGGGGGCCTGCCCCGCCGTTTCGGTTCCGGCGCAGCGTCCGGCGCAGCGTGTGGCGCAGCGTGCACCTCTGGCGCCTCTTGCACCTCTTGCGCCTCCGGCGCCTCTTGTTCGGTCGGCTCCATCCTTTTTAATTATACGTGGTCAAGATATAACACGAACGACAAAGACGACCCGCGACCTCAGGGTAACCGGCCCCCTGAGCCATGAAGTGCCCGTCGTCTGAGCCCGTCTCCACAATGGTACCCACTCCGCTCTTCAGCGTGATCTTGGAGAGGATGTCGTCGCCCAGGTTGCCCAGCACTCTGCTGGCGTTGGCCAGCTGGGCGCAGCGCAGGTAGACCTCGTTGTGCGCCTTCATCCGGACGAACTCAAAGACCTGCTGCCCGCCGGAGACAAAGCTCGGGCCCAGCATGTGGTCCACGCTGAAGGGCTTGGTGGGAGAGGCGGGCGGCGCAGCAGGGTAGTCCGCGGCATCAGGGAATTGCTGGCGCAGCTCCAGGTCGTTCAGAATGAGCCTGTTGCCGTCGTAGGCTACGCTCAGGCTGTTCGTGGTCTCGCTATAGGTGGCGGTTGGCAAAGTTGGAGCTGATCCAGGCGGCCAACCGTGCGCCAGTGTACGCGCCCTCGGGCAACAACGCCCAGTTCAGCGTGCCCAGCGCGGCGTCAACCCAGTAGAGGTAGCGGCCCCGGTCCGTGGACAAAAAGCTGTCGGCCAGGCGGATCTTGCAGACGGCGAGCCGGGCGTCGCTCTGCAAGTGCAGGGACTCTCCCAGGTCTACCTCAAAGTCGCTGTCCGAGCCGGCCACTCTCTTACGGCTGTCCACGTAGATCGTGGTCATCCTTTTCTTTAGGAAGCCGCCTGTCCGGCGGACGACGGGCGGGTGGACGGCTGCGACGGAGGTGCAGCAGGAGATGTTCTCACACTTCGCGTTGATCAGCGTGGAGCTGGCGAACAGCTTCTGGCCCAGGAAGCTGAGCGCCGCTCCCATCGGCGTCTTTTTCAAGTGCAAAACGCTCTTCAAAGCGCTTGTAGAACATTTCATTCCTCGGCTTCAGGTAGTAGACGAAAAGGAAACTGTAGGGTTCCCGCGTCGCCTGCTCATACAGCCGGCACAGCTGCTCCTTCGGCAGCAGGGCGCTGAGCTCCTCCACCACGGCGTCCAGCTCGTGCTGGTTGCGCAGCCTCCAGCAGCAGAGGAATTGCATGTTCACCCGCACGGCTGCGCTGATGAGCCTCAGCTTCTGCGAGCTCACCCAGGTGCTTATCTGCATGTGCCGGCCCCGGATGAAGAGAGTGTCCAGGGCGCCGTGAGGCTTGTGCAACTGCGGCGTGTCAGCAAAGTCGTCGATGACTACAAGCACCTGGTACAGTTTCTTCATTTCCAACTCCTTGGACGCCTCCGTGATCTTGCGCTGCTGCTGGATGATGCGCCGCAGCGCCGCCTCGTCCCACTCGTCCCAATACGTCTGCTCCCGCTCTGTGTTCACCCCCAGGTCCCCCTCAATGTACTTCTTGACGGGGATCCAGCCGTCGTCTATGTTGACACTCGGGCTGAAGACGTAAATTCTCTCAAACACGCCGCGACACTGCTCCAGAATCAGGCTGATCAAAGTCACGGTTTTGCCCGATTTTGATGGCCCGAGGAAAATGCCCGTGCACGGAACCAGTGGCACCACGGGGTCCGAGGACTGTTTGCTGCTGTATTCCGGCACAGGAAAGAGCTTGATCTTTCCCATCCCTTTGTTTCACTTGCCAAATTTGAAGCCGGGAAGCCGGGCGGCGAGTCCGTCAGCGCACTGCTACACAGCAGGACGCTGACGGAGTTTTTTCCGGGCAAGCCGGGCGGCGAGTCTGGGAGTGCGTCGCTGTGTACCGACGCGCTCCCAGAGTTTTCAGGGATAAACCAAAGGGCTGGTATGCAGCTGAAGTACTTTGGAAGCAAAGCGTGGTTAGCTCCTCACATGGACCGGCTGCTGGGGGACGTCGCCGTGCTTCACTCTCCCTTCTTCGGTTCTGGAATGCTGGAGTACTACCTCGCCGCCCGGCGTCCGGGCCTGGAGGTGCGCGGCGTCGACGCCTTCGAGCCCGTCGCAAACCTGCACCGCTGCTACTTGAGGCAAGACCCGGTCTTCCTGCGCTCCTTGCTGCGCCTGGTGGGGCGCAGGGTGAACAGGCTCTTCTACTTCGGGCACCTTCTGCCGGGCGCTCAGAGAGGCCGCGGCGGGCGCGTACGTCCTGCTGCGCAACAGCTTCTCGGGAAAGTGGGGCTCCTTCGCACAGCAGAGGCCGCTGGCACTGAGCAGCGTGCGGCGTCTGCAGCAGCCACCCTGCAACGTGACCGTGCGGCACCAGGATGCGCTAGCCTATCTACGCGCTCTGCCCTGCCTGGCGCACCAGTGCATCTACGCTGACCCTCCTTACATTTTCCCCGGCCGCAGCATGAACTACTATGGTACGAGAGGGGGCCACGACCTGGTCTTTCACACGGAGCTGCGAGACGCACTCTTCGCGAGCGGCCTGCCCTTCGTCCTGAGCGTCAACGACGTGCCGGAGGCCCGGGAGCTCTACAGCGGGGCCGACTCCATCACAAGCCTGTGCTCGGGCAAGAACAGTTCCAAGCCCGAGCTGCTTGTAGTGCACCGGGGCAATCCTGTTGCCAGCGCAGGAATGGGTGAAGCAATCCTGTTGCCACAGCAGGATTGAGTGGAGCATTCCTGTGCCCACGCCAGGATTGACGGCTGGGCGTGTGAGTGGTGAAAAAAACACTCTGTCAGCGATGCTGCGAGGACGGCGTCGCTGACACACCTTCGGCGCTGGCCCGGTGATGGGTTTTTCGGGCAAAAAGCGAAGTCGGAAATCCGACCTCGGTAAGAAACCGAAGTCGGAAATCCGACCTCGGTAAGAAGAATCCCGACCTTGGCGCGGGCTCGGCAGGAGGCTTCTATGCCGTGCAGGTGGCGCGGCCGGGGAGGCTTCAATGCCGGGCAGGTGGCGCGGCAGGGAGGCTATGCCAGGCAGGCGCCAAGCCGCCGAACCCTCACAGTCCCCCGGGTCCTTGCTATACGTGCTATATGTGCTATATGGGTCTTACAAGGCAAGCCACCTCTCTCTTTAGAGGGCGTTTCCCAAATGGATTTTATTCTACCTGAGAGGCTCCTAGCACTCGTCCGTCCAGCATTTGACCTCGTCCTGCGAAGGATTCGAAGTCTAAAACGCTGCGTGCAGGCGTGTGGCTGCAAAATAGTGACCCCTAGATATGCGCCGCAATTTGGCTCCAGGTTGCATTTCAAGCGATGTCAAGCTTTGCCAAAGGAAACCCCTGTTCCCTTTTTTTCGGGGACCCCTTTTTTTGGGACCCCTTGTTTTCTTTTTTTTGTTTTTTTCTTAGCCCTGCAAAGGTTGGCTCGCTTGAAATGCAACCTGGAGCCAAATTGCAAGCGTATCTAGGGGTCACTATTTTGCAGCCACACGCCTGCACGCAGCGTTTTAGACTTCGAATCCTTCGCAGGACGAGGTCAAATGCTGGACGGACGAGTGCTAGGAGCCTCTCAGGTAGAATAAAATCCATTTGGGAAACGCCCGCGGCAGTGTCGGAGCGGGCCCCAGAGGCGGGGGCCCCACGAGGAACTCCATCACGAGGTCGAAGGGCGCGGAGCCTGGCGGAGCGTAAGCGCCCAGCATCCGCAGCTGCTCCAGGTTGCGCCAGTGTCCCAGCGGCCGCGAGTTGTGAGCGTCGAGGCCGTAGACCTTGTCGTTGAAGGGCGAGAGCGACTTCTTCTCGACGGTCTCCACGGCGATCTCGTGCGCGCGGCTGCGCAGCTGCGCGAAGGTCGCCCTGCGCTCGTTGCCTTCCTCCAGCACCTCCCTGTACTCGAGATGCCGGACGTTGGTCACCGCCTTCTTGGGCACGCCCTTGATCTTGCGCTTCTCCTTGCGCGCGCCGTCGGGCTGGACCGTGAGGATGCTGTACATCTTGGAGCGCAGGCCCACGTACTCCAGGATCCTGGCGGGGAAGGTCTCGTCGCCGAGCTTGCCCAGCTGGCCCATCACCTCGATGGCCTTGGAGCGCGCCGCTGCAGAGAGCGCGCTCAGGTCCCTCTCGGGGTCCTTGGACTTGCCGGCCACGTCGAAGAGGGTGGCGCCGTTCAGGTTCGCCTCGGGCATGGCGTGGAGCGGGTCCTGCAGCTCGAAGATCTGCACCATCACGGAGTCGGTGTCCGTGAAGAGCAGCCTCATCTTCGGGAAGAGCCTCCTCATGTGGAGGTAGTAGGCCTTCTCCATCATGCTTGGAGAGCTGCAGCTTGCGGGCGCCGACTTGGGTGGGCACGCTCATGCAGGCCTTGCTGCGGTCCGTCTTGAGCGTCTCCACGAAGGCCAGGAACCCCTCCGAGTCGTTGATCTGGAGCTCGAAGTTCGTCACGGAGCTCTTGCCCACGGCCCGCTCGAACTTGGCCGGGTCCACGTAGGCGTTCGTGTTCCTGAACTTGTCGGGGTTCATGCAGCAGCGGCCGAAGATGGCGTTCTGGGTGAGCTTCACCACCTTCGCGGCGACCACGCTCCCCGCCGTCTTGAGCTGCCTCCGCTCGCTGTGCTTGAGCTCCATGAAGCCCGCCATGAAGGGGCTGCAGGCGAAGCGGTAGGCCCTGCGCAGCCTCCAGACCCTGGCGCCCAGCACGTCCCGCAGGAACTTGAGCCGCTTGCCGTCCACGCCCTCCTCTACGTGCATGCCGAGGAAGGGCACGAGCTTCTCGCAGGGCGACGGGGAGAGGCCGACCGCCATGTCCGCGGTGTGCGGCCCGTACAGGCCCTTCCCGACCTTCATGCGCGCGGGGGGAGCCCAGTCCAAGTGGTCATGCAGCTCCGAGGAGCAGGTAGCTCACCTCCTCGGTGTCGGACTCCCAGTTCAGGCTCGAGAGGCACGTCTTGTGCAGCCAGCTCAGCCTAGCGGCGTTTTCTTCTGGCAGGGCGACCGCCACGCAGGGGCCGTTGGGCATGGGCAGCGTCATTGCGGCCGGGTACATGGCGTTGAAGTCCAAGTACGAGATCCAGCTGACGGGCTCCTCGGGGTTGTAGTCCTCCTCGCCCAGCTCGGGGTTGTTGGCTTGAGCGAAGGGCTGGAAGATGCAGCTCAGCCCACCCATGACAGAGGACCGCACGTCCTTGTAGGCCTGCTCGTCGGTGATGAGGTGAATGGGAGTCTTGCGGGCCGAGTGCCGCAGCATGGCGTCCCAGGCGGCCCCGGGCAGCGTGACGTAGTGGATGGGGTCGAGCCCCGACTGCGCCCGGAAGGAGTCCCGGTAGCTCTCCATCACGTCCGCCAGGGCCAGGACGTCGGTGTGGAGGTAGCAGTCGTGGAACTCGCGGAAGGTTTTCCACCCCATGACGTTGGCGGTGTTCACGGCCAGCCGGTGGTCCTCTGCGCTCACCGCCTTCCCCGCCAGCACGCTGTCGTAGCAGTGCTGCTCCCACACCGCGGGCATCTCCCACGCCTCGGCGCCGCAGAAGTGCTCGAAGGGCATGGGCAGCTTGCGCAGGATGCCGTCCCACGCCTGCTCCAGCTCGCAGTGCGTCCGCCGCTGTTTGAGAGGCCGTCTTTGAGGCGGAGAGCCCGTCGGAGTGCGCAGCTGCAGCTCGGGGTGAAGCGAGGCCATCAGCGGGAAGAGCTCCGGCAGCTGCTTGTGGGTGCAGGCCCTGAGGTCGTCGATCATGCTGGCCAGGCTCGTGGGGAAGACGTTAATGCTGTCCACGAACCTCAGCGGGCCCCAGCTCATCTGCAGGCACTTCTCGCCCGACTTGCAGAGGACTCGGAGGCAGAGGTGGCTGTAGTCGCCCTCCTTGATCGCGGCCTGCAGGGCGCACCAGCCGCTGAGGGGCCTTGGCGCGGCCTTGGCCTGCCATTCAGCGCGGCCTTTTGGCGCGGCCTTGCCTTGGCATGGGCATGGGCTTCTCGGGGCCCCCCTGCTGACGGGAGAGCCCATCGTGGCGATGTAGCGCAGCAGGAAGTGGAAGTCGTAGCCGCCCCCGTTGTGAAAGACCACGGGGATGGTCTTGGGCGTCTGGGCCGCGATGTTGCAGGAGTGGCACAGCGCCCCGAGATACTGCCCGGTGCCGTGGCAGTGGTGGAGCTTCTTCTCGGCCATCTCGAAGGACGCGAGGCACTCCCTGCAGTGAGTGGCGGCCCTGTGCTCCAGCTCCTCCCGCCGGGTCATGCTGACGGGCCTAGTTCTGCGTCTCCAGGTGAGGTAGTGGTCGGCCAGCTTGAGAAGGTCGTTCAGCATGGCGCGGACGGCGTGGTACTTGTCGCTGTCCCGCTCGTGGTGCGTGAGCCTCAGCCTCAGCTCCTCGGGTGGCACGTAGCCGCAGCGCCCGACGGCGACGTAGCAGGAAGAAGCCGCGACGGTCTGGCGCGCCGGCTGCTGCTGCGCTATGTGGAACGTCGGGGCGGGCGTGCTGTAGACCTCGAGGTCCGCGTAGCACGTGAGGGGCGCGAGCTCTGCGGAGGCCTTGCCCCTGTAGCGCAGCAGGCTCTTCTCGGGCCCGGGCAGCGGCACTTTCCGAGTGCGCTCGGCCATCTCTCGATAGCGCTGGGTGGCGCGGTGCCGCTGCCAGGAGGCCTTCTTGGCGAAGCGGGCCATGCACCTCGGGCACTTGTACTCCGCGCAGCCGCCGGTGTTGGTGGGCGTGGCTCCCAGGGTCAGCCCCTGCCTGCTGGCCAGCGCCTGGAAGTTGTGGATCAGGCTGCAGTGGCCGCTGTGCAGGAGAAGCAGCACGGTGTGCCGGACGACGCCCGTGCCGCTCGGGGCGCGCTGCTGGAGGACGTGGTAGTACTCCAGCCCGTCCGTCCACAGGGTCTGCTGCCACACGAAGACGAAGACCTCCACCCGCCCGGCGTTGCGGAGCTCGAAGGCCTCGATGTCGTCGAAGTTCATGGGGCGGTCCGTCGGCAGGCCAGAGAAGTCCACCCCCGCGTCGGCCAGAGCGGGCTGCCAGCCCGCGGGGCGGCGTCCTCGGCGGCCGGCCAGCTCGGGGTAGAAGACGGAGCCCGAGCAGCTCACGGTCTTTGACCGCTCCTGCCAGGTGAGCCCCTCGACCCCGAGGCAGTGGGCGAGGACGCACCACATGAAGCAGCGGTGGTCCTCGTTCCGAGGGTTCCAGATGGCCTTCTTCTTGGCCAGGGTCTCGGGCAGCTCCTTCCAGCAGCCTCCCGCCTCGTTGGGCGGCGGGGGGCGCGGGCATGTCGGCCAGCTGCTGCGAGGGCGCGGTCAGCAGATACGCCGCCGTGATGCCCACGACGGTCCAGTCGGACTCGGGGAAGCGGGAGCGCTCGAGCGCCACCTCGAACTTCGTCCTGATGGCCGCCATCATGGTTCCGGCGCGGGCCGACGGAGACGCGGGCCTCACGATCCACGGCGCCAGCCTGAGGAAGTACCTAGAGGGTGCTTTGTGGTTCCTTTTTTTGGTTCCCTTGTTTTTTTTGGCTTTTCGCGAAAAACCGGAAAAAAGTGGTTCCTCTGGCTGTCTTGGGTTTCTGTCGGAGCTTCCCAATGATGCTCAGGGATTTTGCAAAGAGTCGGTTTTTCGGTGCGAGACTCCTCCGAGACTTGGTTTCTCGGCTCCAAGAATCGGTTTCCCGATTTTTTCCAGTGTGGCGGCTGTGTTGAAGCTGTCGGGGCTTCCCGGTGATGTCGGCAGGGGGCCAGATGCATATATAGATTTTGCAAAGAGTCGGTTTTTCGGCGCAAACTCCAAGAATTTGTTTCCCGGTTTTTTGTTCCGGTGTTGGGGTGTGGGAATTGCTGTCGGGGCTTCCCGATGATGTCGGCTGGGGGCCAGATGCGATTTTGCAAAGAGTCGGTTTTTCGGTGCGGGGTTGCTCCGAGACTTGGTTTCTCGGCTCCGGTTTCCCGGTTTTTTCCGGTGGAACTGCTGTCGGGGCTTCCCGATGATGTCGGCCGGGGGCCAGATGCAATTTGGACAAAGAGTTGGTTTTTCGGTGCGAGATTGCTCCGAGAATTGGTTTCTCGGCTCCAAGAATCGGTTTCCCGGTTTTGTCCGGTCTGGTATCTGCATGCGTGTTTGACATCGGGAACTCCCGATGTGAGGTGGGGGATCGGTTCTTCGGACACATTCTCAACGGGCTTTCAAGAAATGCGGTACGGGGTGTTATGCATATACATATATGTACAGATATACATATTTTTATAGCTAGACAATATATATATATATGTATATCTAGTTTTCAATTTGTTGTTAGCCTACACAGTGTGTCTCTTTTTCCGGGGTGGTGCGCTTGTTTGTTTGCGTTGTTCTGTCGCTTTGATTGTTCCGTCGCTTTAGTTGCTTGCTTGCTTGCTTGCCTGCTTGCCTGTTGCATTATTTGTTTCTTTGGTTTGTTTGTCTCTTTGTTGCTCAGTTGTTTGTTCTTGCTTCGCCGTTTGTCGCGGTATGCTCTTCTCAGTTTCTTTCTTACTTTCTTTCTTTGTTTTTCTTTCTTTCTTCCCGTTCCGTTGCTTTCCTAGGTTTCCTTTTATTTTCCATGTTTGTTTTGCTCTTATTGTTGTTGCATTCAATCTTACTTTTGTTCTTTCTGTATTAATTTGTATCCTTCTTTCTTTCTGTCTTTCTTTGTTTCTTTCTCCTTCCTTCTATTCTTTCTTCCTTTTCAACTTTTTCCCCGCTCATTGTTTGTTTGCGTGCTTGCTTGTTTGCTTGTCTGCCGTCTTCATCGCTTGCTTGCGCGTTGCTTTGCTTGCTTGCGCGCTCGGCTTGTTCTCAGAAACAGTTTGGGCGCAAGGGATGTGATGCCAGTAATGCTGGCCACGCGCAATTATATAAGCACACATGCTCAAATCCCTTGCAGGCCAAGTGGGTGTTTGCTTGTCACTTGCGATTGAAAGGAACCTGCAACACTTGTAGCTAAATACTGACAAACGTCCACACGCACATACACATATGTATATATATATACATATGCGTTCTACTCTAGCAATGATGGGGTGTATATATATATATATATTTAATCTCCCTGAAGACATGCATTTGCGGACGAGCTGCTATTGTTCTTGGCCCCCCACGTGCCAGACCACAAGACCACTGGCTCAAAATTTGCGCCCTGCGCTTCTTTGGAAACGCGGTGCTCAGATTTTCAATGCTTTTTGGACAGGTGCAGTTTCCACGTACCTATGTTTTTCGGCCTCGCGCTTCTGGCTCAAGTGGTTGTTTGCCCTTGTTTCTTTATGCCCGGAAGTCCTCATCTTTTTGTTGTGCTTGCGGTTCGCACTCTCCGTGCAGCTCTAGCTGCAACAACGTGAGCAAGCGCGTGGAACCATCTTTTCTACCCACCTTTTGGGGCAACAAGGCACCTAAAAAACAATCGTTTTTTGGCGCGCTCCGAGATGCGTTGTCTGAGAGCTATGCGTGCGGGGCCTGGCCAGGCTCTAAGGTTCCACTGCGTTTCTGCTAGTTGCAAGGCGCCTGCAAAATTGCGGTTTGAGAGTTGTGTCTTGGCTGCGTGCTTGCTGCAGCTGGCTCAGTCGCCTCTGCGCGTTTGTGCTTCCAGCGGTGCCCGTGTTAGTCATGCCAGTGTCTGTGGTGCGCGGTCGCGATGAGTTCCGCAAGCTTAGCGAAGAGTCCTCGCTACTTCTTGAGGCCCGAACATGGTCAAATGTTCCTGTTCGATTCTTTGCTTTGCGGGCGCAGCATGTTGCTCTTGCTTGTCTGGCAGGCGTGGGCTAAGGATGAGGCTCTCCGCGCCCATGCTGCTAGTTCAAAGGCGTTCCTAAGCTGGCCGCAGGGCAAGGCCAGAAAGACAAGCACCTTGACCCTTCGCCTGAACAAAGTTCCTTGCCTTCAATCAGCATGTTGTATTTTCGTGCGTGCCTGTGCTCCGCAATAGTTTGCACCTAACTGTCCCAGGGCGCCCTTCTTTGTTTATTGAGGCTTCTCTCTTGCCAGGGCATCCTCCTTCCACTGATTCCCTCAGCAGTTCGCTCGGAAAAGTTGCTGACAGTGCCTGTCTTGGAAGAAATCCTACGCATTTTGCGGAAGGAATGGGATGTGCCTCTGGCCTTTCAGTACTTTTTGCTTCAGGCGTTGTCTTTTAGTTCTTTGGTGCGCTGCGGCATCATTCAACATTGTGTCCTGCCGCCGGAGGTGAATGTCAGCAATGACCAGATTAACAGGGACTCCCACGGCCTAAAAGCGCTCACACACCGCCACAAGAGTTGCTTGGCAAGTATTTGCTGCCTGTTTTTTCGGGGGCGGGGGTCTAACCCAGTCGGCAGGGTTCTCAAACAGGTTTATTATGAAGGTGTTCCATGGCAACCAAAAGAAGCCGGCAAGTCCCAAAAGATTGTTCCCTGTAAAACAGTTTTAAGATTTGAGCATTGGGGGAGTGGCCGCGAAAAATGGCTGCAGGGTTGGCTGAGCGCAGCGAGAACCAGCGCGACCCGGAGCTGCAGGACCTCACCGTACCTTGGCGGGCAAGAGTGGCGCTGCAGAAAATACTGATTTCGAAGCCCAATGTCGCTGTCAGGTATCCTAGTGCGGCGTGCGTGTGTTGTGTGTGTGTGTTGGTGTTGTGCGTTGGTGTTGTGTGTTGTGTGTTGCGTGTTGCATGTTGCGCGTCGCGTGTGTGCGTGTGTGCGTGTGTGCGTGTGTGCGTGCGTGAGGGGTTTGCCTGTGAGTGCACACGCACATGCAACAATTGCATGAGTGCCTGCGTCGAACGAGGACGCTTTGCGGGCGGCGCTACCGGAGGAGATGCAGGGCCCACGCTTCAAGAAGAGAGCCAGCCTGGGCAAAAGGAGGCAAAGGGGGCCGCAGGCGCCCCCGCCATTGTCAGTAACTGGCTAGACATCGGAAAAGGCGCGGATTGCACCAAACAGTACAACTCCGCATGTAGCCCAAGGCGGTGCAAGCAGGTGCCACAAAAGGGGCACCAGGCACAATTTCAAGGTGGGTGAGTGCAAATGCCAAGGGCCTTGCATAAGTGCAGGCAGAACTACAAGATCACCGGAAAAGGAAACAGTGGCAAATATGCCACAATCATTAGCCATGCGCGAAGCATGGAGCAAGGTACTACCACATGCCCAGAAGCAGCCACGTACCACACACGAGTTGTAGCCGGGACCCATCCGGCGGACACCGGCTGCAAAGCAAGGGGTACACTCGGGCGCGCCCTCACCCTGGGCGGTCTGCCAAGGTGAGAGGAACCCATAGTGGCTACGGCGCCCTGGACAGACAAGTATATGCTGGCGTCAAAGAGACACAAATCCATGCGCCAATCTGCAGGGTACACAAGTACGTTGAAGCAAACCGGAAAAGGACTGGGTCATTTGGGGAAGGCAAGTGTCTCTGGGACCTTTAGCCTTGGAAGCTTTAACCTTTCTAAAAGATTTAAGCCGAGAGGCTGGAGGAACCAATGCATCAAAAGGACCGGCAAATCAATAGAATTGTGCATGTTTCTACAAGCTTCCCGTCCATATTCCGCAAGAGCAACCGTTACCTCCTGCTGATTTGGCAGGAAGGGCCGGACTCTGAAGCCTTGTGCCCCAATCCCTGACACACCAAGGACCCGATAGGCGTCCTGCCTCACCCAAGCATCCCATGGCATCAATGGAATCTGCAACAAAGTTTCAAGGGATCGGATGGAATGCTGAAACATCCTAGTTTCCTCACCTAGGCTGGGCAGGTTGCCCCCGAGCAAGGGGTTGATTTCCGGGAGCAGGAACGTGCCGGGACACTCAACATTGGCAACTGGCACGCGTAAGCCGCTAGCAAGGCGGAATGACGTGAGCAATTCAATCCACAAGATAGATCGGTCATGCTGCGGCGCAGGCGGCCATCGAAGTGTTCGGAGCCAATCCAATATCGCCTGGCAATAGGTAACCCCCCAGACACAAGCAAATTGCCAACCCTTCCTGAGGCTGAGATGGTGGATCATCCTCCTTGGTCGCGTGAAGGGCACCAATGCCGGAAAAAATACTCAAGAAGCGATCCCGAACAGCTTGGATCCTAGCGTGCGCGACATCACGCTGCCTTCGGACCCAATCAACATCCCTACCGAGAGCCGCTCCCGCGGCTACATCTGCCTGCTGCTTTTGATTTTCTTGGTGATGATGGTCCGAGGCTGGGGGCCATGCTGAATGGCCTCAGCAAGTAACAGCACCAGATCATAATTAGGCAGATTTACCCATTTATGGGCAGGCACGCCGTCGAGCAGCTTATTCAACATTTCAAGTGCAAAGGCAGAATCACAAACCAATGAGATGTTCTGGAAGGTGCCGATGGCGATGACACATGCAGCAAGCTCAGCACGATTTATCGACTGCCGGCCCTGCAATTTGCCGGCGCCTACCAATTCAAGAACGTCGGACGACCGCAAAGGCACAGTCAGTCACCTGAGGCACCTTGGGATAGATGGCACTGCCATCAGTATACACACACACACCAAATCGGTTTCCGTCGAGCGCGCAAATGAAAGAGGCGGCCTGGCACGGCAAGCAGCCCGGAATGCGCATGCTTCAGCAATCCGAGGCAACCAAGGTAAGGTGGCCTGTGCATCAGACAAAGTCACAAGTGCCGGGAACTGGCCCCGAACATGGGAGTATTTGGGGCACACCTTTACTCGATGTGCCATAGTGTCACGCTCCCCACAGGTGGTACATTTGTCATTGCCACCGTCAGAATGCGTCAAGTGGGAAAACCGCCAGCCAAGTGCATCACGGCCGCCTGTCTATACGACGGGTCTGGCATTTGGTCGAGGCTGAAGAGTCCAAGGATTCAAGATCTTCGGCGCCGGATCTTTGCCTCAGACGTGCCAATACCGTATCGTCCCATGCCTCACAGACAGCATTACGAAGCTCGGCATAGCAACACCGAAGGAGATGTAAGCGTGCCTGATTTCGGAAAACAATCGTCCCATCAACTTCGACAGACAGCGACATGACCTGGAGATAGCGCTTGAGAACTCCGGCGGGTCCATACACCTTGGTCTTAGCAGTAAAGGGCACTTGAGTCATCTCAACAAAAGCCTGCCACTCAGGGCCGCGTGTGGCAAAGAAAGATCTACACTGCCGCAAAACCCTGAGCGCTGTCCAAACAAAAGGATCCAAGTCTCCCTTCCCAAAGGCAAGGCACGCCCCTTCCGGGCTAGCCCGTCGATGCCGACGAAGCATCACATTCACCACCGCCGACCGGACGGCTTTGAAATAATTTTGCCCAAGGAGGGTAATCTCACATCCGAAAAAGGCAGTTGGAAAGGCATTAGCAAGAATGATATTGGCTTTATCAGCTTTGGACAGAGGCAAGGGGGCCAGTCGCAGGAGCCTGGCAATGCCCTCTGTAACTCTATTTTGAAGCGGGCGGTTACTCATATTTTTCCCATACTTGATTACCGCCCAGGTCCTTTGCTGCACTCCTACGGGCGAGCAAAGCCGGGTTTCATCATTTTTTGAGAAATTGAGGGTCCAGCACCAGCTTTTTTCAACGTCAAGTGCGATACGCCACTCTTGTGCAAAAGCGGAGGTGGCAAGGAAAGCCGTCTCAATAGCTCCAGCAGTGTTAGAGACAATCTCCCAGTTGTCAATAAAGGCTTGAGGGACGACACCGGGTGTCTCCTTGACTTTGCCGCACCACAAGGCTCCTACCAAGATAGCCGAAAGAACGCTCATTGGGCAGCCCTCCGGCAAGCCGGCGCTAGAGCGATGTCCTGTCGAGATACAACCAGAGACCAAAAGGTGGCGACGGTAGGTGCCAAGTATCCGAAACCAAGCATCTGCAACGGTGGCTGGGACGCCCACGTGCACCAACACAGCCCGCACAAAAGGTCTAGGGAGTGCATTGAACATCTTTACCACATCTGTTACCGCTCCTCCTAGACGGACGCCGCGTTGGGCCGCCGTTTCAATTACCATCTGCAAAGAGTAAAAGATATCAGCGCACGATCGGCCCGGCAACCCTCCCACCACAGTGTGTGGGACAGAGCTAGAGATGAATGCGATCAGCTTCCTGACCAATGCTTTCATGCACGTTCGATAAATCAAGCTAAGCACGGTGATAGGCCTGCAGTCATTGATGGTAGAAGGCAGCGCCGTCTTACCCAAAAGGTACACTTTAGCCCTCCCAAAGCAGTCGGGCACCTGCTGTCCACGGAGGAAAATGTCATTCCAAAGAACAGTAAGCTCATCCAACATGGGTGCACACAGCGCAGCCATCTCAGGCTGGGCCCAGCCGTCTGCAACCACACACGTGGAAGTTTTGGTGCTTGAAATGGAATCACGCAACTCCTGAATAGTGATGGAGAAGTCACAACCACGCAGAGTGACACCGTCAAGCAAATGGAGCCCACTGGGAATGCCAAGATCAGAGTCATCACGCTCCCAGTACATACTCCAGTGTTGAAAAAAGGCGTCATGGATGCTGTTTGGGTCATAGGCCCAGTGCGATTGGGATACTTGCAAACCTTCACCAGGCAAAAGTTGCGGCGGAAGGGCAAAAACGTCTGGCGTCAAGGGCGATTGTGGCTGGATCGGCAATCCATTGGCACAAATTTTCACGGGGGGTTGAATGCTCGAACCCGGATGAGAGCAGAACCTTTCACACGTCTGCGCAAGTGTCGCCACCGCAGGGGTGCATGCGCACAAACTGAGGTAACCTCAGGCTGGTCCTGACGGCGCATCACTTGATGGACATGTTTGCCGCCCTGTGCGCGAATAGAGCGCTTCAGGGCCTCTGCAAAACGCTCCTGTCTGAGTGAAGTTTCCCTTTTCGCCGAGGCGGTAGCAAAGTCACACGTGAGCTGCAGAGTAACCTGCAAATTTTCGGCGGAAAGCTCGTCCTGAATCAAAACAGGGCCACCAACTGACGATAGCCAGGATTGAAATGAGCAACCAAAGCCCCTGGCATCGCAAATGGCTTTCAAGAGAGGGACCGATGAGCACTCATCCCACACAAAGCCGGAGCGCGTCAAGATCCGATGCAATTCCTGCAAGCGTCGGGCTTGCCTAGTCACCTGCTTCACATGCACGGAAAAGGGCTCCCCGCACGGTTCAAAATCCCCAACCTTACCCGGTTTAACTCCCTTAGGCACAGGCTTGGATTTCAATGTCACCGGTCCACAACGGCCTCTCTGACTGGCTTTCATTCGCACATGTGGATCACTCGCCGCCAAGGCCTTAGTCCAACACGTCTCCACTGCTTTGGCCCATTTATGGAAACCATCGCCGCAGCCGGCCGACCGGGAGTCGTCCCTATAGGCACAAAGAAATGTATCGGAAAGGTCCTCAGCATTCAAGGCAAGGAGCTGCTCACGACTAAGGCGGCGCGGCAATTTCCAATCCTGAGTTTTCCAAAGCGCACCTTCAATACGGAAATCAAGAAAAATCGGGTGGTGCTGGGGGAAGCGGCCATCGCGAAGAGTGGCAGCCCCATCACAGGCAGGATGTAGACCAGGCGAGACAAGCAACCCCTCATGTCTGACATCTTCTTTGTAGGTGGAGCCCAGGGTGATTGTCACTTGCAAGCTGATAACACATGACGGCCAAACCTCCCCACTCAAAGGCTACACTGACCGCCTGGTCCATGAGTGCATCACAAAGCAGCAAACGCTGTTGGCGTTTATCCTGCGACACCGACGAGGGGGGAAGATAAACCGTAATCAACATGATTTCGCACTGTCCAGCGTGGATGAAGGAAACCAGCAAACGAGTTGTTGCAGCCAGCGATTTCGACAAAGGCTCACGTGACACCCGCGTAGGGTGTGAGCTGACCACCGCCACGCCGCCATACGTGACTGAGCCACATGCAATCTCACGTTTGGTGCGGGGCTGACACGGTGCACTCGGGTGATACCACAACTTGTGCTTTTTGAAGAAGGCTCTATGCGCTGCAATTTCATTTGCACGAGATGAGGTCTCAGTGAGAGCCCATACCCCAGGGCCTAATGATTTAACTTCGTCCTCACGAGTCACATTTGCCGTGCCGATTCGAAGAATGGAGCTTTGTGACGAACCTGGCCCTTTTCGGCCTCACCCCATCGCGCCGCGCAACCAAGCAAGGGCGCCTGAAGGCCCCACAAGTGGTACATTAAGCAAAGGGAGTCGACCGAAATCTGGGTGACAAACCCCCCGTCCTCCGGGGGTACACGAAAGGCACCCCAGGCATCCCGGGTGGGAAGGGCGTGGATGCATCGCAACACGGAGTAAAGGTCGACATCCACGAAAGGCTCAACATGACCCATCTCCTGAGTTGTACCAACACGCCTCACTTGAAGACGTGGCGAGCCAGCAAAAAGGGCTCCATTCACACTCCAATGCCAATCTGACAATGACATCCAGGGAGAATACGAACCGAGAAGGCTGTCAGCCGGCCGCTCATCATATTCCCCACAATGACCACGCGCAACAATTCGGGGAACGAAGCTGTTAAAACCCTCTAGGCCCCGTGCCGAGAATGGGTAGCTGTTCTGAGGTCCTTGTTGGTGTTGCTTCCCAAGTTCCATTGATCGCCATCTGGCTCAAGACACAATTGAGGTTCAAGATCTGATGTGTGACTGTACACATACGTGATCGGCGTTGAGAGCGGAAAACACTTCGCTTGCGCTGCATGTGTCAGGACCACTGTTGTAACTATCATTCCTTCTCCCTTACAACGTTTACACGGGTTCGGCTATAACGGCATCGTCCGTATACACCTTTCTACGTGGTTGGTATTACAGCTTGAGGGTTCGGTGCATAGCGTCCAACGGGACGTCACCTTGCCGTCTCTTGACAGGTTATCAGCCGTAATCTACAAGCTCTACACTGGACTGGGAGACAGCTGGTTTATTGCGGGTACAGGGACAATAAAGGAACGATAAACTACACAGTACAATGGCGTCTTCGGCGAGCCCAAGTACTGCAACTTTTGGGAACAGCAGCTCAGAGGGATCCAATGGATTGATGGCTCTTCCTGCGGTGATGGATATGATTGCAGATTCACAGGATGAACCTGGGAGCGGAGGTTCCGCGCTATTCAGCGACATATCTACTCCCACAAGATCATGGAAGCAGATCGATATTCGTCAGGAATCGAAGCAAAGGGAATCCCCACCGAGAAGATCATCATCTTCGCCTGCGACACCACGGACGTCGCAGAAGGGCGTGAGATCGACGTCGAAGGGTGGGAGGTCAAAATCACCCACCAGTGCGGAGTTTCGCGCCGCGATCAAAGAGAAGAATAAGATGGAGGTGGAGATCGGGGAATATCAAAAGACACTTGATGAAATGTCGGCAGCTATGGCGAATCTTCATCAGGAAGATTATGGAAGCACCATCCGGATCCAAGAACTGGAGAGACGATGCGAGATTGCTAGCAAGCAGTCGGGACATCTAGTGAGTCACCACCAACACCACATGGCTGAGGCATGGCGCAAGTTTGAGGAGGAAGCCCAACAGATGCGCAAGGTGGAAATGAACGCATTTCAGTACGGGGAGAAGAAAGACATGGAGTCGAATATTATAATGCAACAGATGAGACAAGCTGAAGGAACTATCATGGAGCAGAAGCGGGAGATTGCATTGATGAAATCCTACATGGCAAGCGAGAAGTCGGCCGCGCAGGAATCAGCTATACGTGCAAATCAGATACACCGTGAGGCTTCACAGCAGATATCAGTTTATCAGCAACAGATCAGAGGCATCGAATCGTCTACATCTATCGAGAAGTTCAACGAGGAGGAGATGGTCCAAAGTCTGAAATCACAGTTGGAGCACGCACTCGTCAAGCGCCCCGAGACGTACTCTATGGAGGACTCCAGGGAACAGCTGATGGCGAGACTGAATGACGTTACAGTATTTGCGGAACAAGAATCGAAGAGAGCAGATTGCTTGCTTCGCGAGAAGGAAGAGATCGTCAAACAGTATGAGTCCGACGTGTCGATGAAGGACCAGATGATTGCTGTCGAAGATGGTCATCGTCAAGATGCGATCTTGGAGTTAGCCCAGGTCAAAGAAGAAAAACAAGAAGAACGGTGCACAATGGACGAGAAGTCGAAGGAGGCTGAGTACTGGAGATCGACAGCTAAAGGAATGTACGATGAGTACCTCGAAGAGATGCACGAGCTTCAGGGACAACTGAAGGAGAGGGAGGCGACGCTCAAGCAAGAAGAGAGTTTTGTACGCCAACTCGATGCTGACAACGAGGAACTACGTGCACACAAGAAGCTGGAGACGCAGGAAGCCTCCAGCAGCAAGGATGGACATCGTGAACGAGCAGTAGTGAAACGCGCTGAGGGAGGAACCCAGGCTAATTCAAATAGGGTAGACAAGAAGGTGGCTGGGTCAGTCCCGTCATCGTCTTCAAATCAGATCCCTAATTCGTCGCTGATGCCAGGTTCGATCCTCTTTCCGTCTTTCGGTGATCCAATGATCGATGTACACCTATCCCAGATGCAAGGAGTTGTCGGACATGTTCCACAATCCACTACTGCGACTGGTGGCGGCGATGGAGGGGGAAACAACGGTACTACGCCCCCATTGGATTACGGTGGATTCCCGCCCAACAGGAATGGGCAGGGAGCAGGTCGACGTCAGTTGAGCCTCGCTGGTGGCGGAGGAGGACCTCCGGATGATCCACCCGATGATGAGGATGAAGATGACGACAACGAAGGGGATGAACAAGACGAGGAAGAAGAAGAAGAGGAAGAAGACGATCGGACACGGAGGAGACGAAGGAGATCGAGAGATGACCGAGAGATCAAGAATGATCGACCGAGAATCTCGAGGAAAGAGGCCGAGAGAGTATCTATTCCGGCCTGGCCAAAGATCCATCAACTTGATAGCTGGAAGATGCAACTGCTGATGAATGTTCTGAGCGCACGTGCAGATCCAGATACCGACGCATGGACGAAATGGTTGGAGCAGGCTCTTGGGTTGAACCCAGACCTGGATTTGCTTAGCGATTCAGGTGGCGACAGATTTGCTGCGATAGATATTAAGATGGCCATGGGCATGCAGAACATGCTGAAACAAGCACCTGACGAAGCCAAAGACGTATACCTCGATGCTACACGACACTCTGAACTACGGCATCAACAAGGGGTGATCGTGAAGGGACAAGAGTTGGTGGCATTGGTTATGCAATCATTCAGAACATCCGATAGAACGGACCTTGTCTACCACATCGAGCATCTATTCAACCTTGACTTTCCTGGCGACAAGAACTTGGTTATGTTCAGGAACAAATGGTATGATTTGCTGCTGAAGATGAGGAGCGAGGACAGACCCAGTAAACTGGCTCTCAGAGACATCCTTTACAGGAAGATCAAAGGGAGCAAGAAGATGGAGTTCGGCCTCAATGCCTACCATAGACTACCGGACAAGCATCCTCAGAAGACGTATGAATTCTTATTGGCGTTGATTGACTATCAGATCAAGGCAGATCGGGAAGACCTGATGCTCGACATGAAGGAGAGATCGGTCAAGTCGATGATGAAGTCAGGCGGGAAGGATGCGGCTCCAGCAACTGGCAAACAGGAGAACCAGGGTGGCAAGGGCAGAAAGGGGAAACCCGGCGGACCTGATGCTGCTCCTGCACTCCCAAAAGCCAAGGCAAAGGGCCACGCTGGCAAGAACGGCAAGTCCGACGGTGCCAGCGACAGAGGCAAGAGTCCGGGCGGAGGCAAGGATAACCCCTGCTGGTACCACTTCAAATCAGCGAAGGGGTGCGTGAAAGGAAATGAATGCACGTTTTCCCACAGCAAGAAGACGGAGCATAAGTTGGAGAGCATGTCCAAGGGGAAAGGAAAGGGCAAATCCAAATCCAGATCATCGTCACCAAAGAGAGATGATGGAGCATGCTTCGCGTTCCAGAAGGGGAAGTGTGACAGGGGAAGCGCTTGCAAGTATAGGCATGAGCTCATCAAGAACAATTCAGCTCCAGCAACGTCAAATGACAAGGCGCAAGCCAAGTCGAAGGCTGCCGCCAAGGCCGCAGCGCCAGCTATTGCAAGGAGGGCCATCGCAATGCGCGCGATAGTCCTGAAGCAATCGGCTCCTGCGGGGAAGGTAAGCTTCAAGAAGGACGTTGATCAGGTCGAACCGGATGAGGCCGAGACTATCTACCACGAGCACGATGACGGGTCTGGCGAGTCCGAGATCCCCGAGAAAATGGTATGGTTCAAGGAAGTGCTCGACGTCGACGAGAATGGGGAGATCACCTACCTCGAAGACGAGAGACAATGGGAACGAAAAGGGGAATGGTACGGTTATGAGGACAATGAGAATGAGCCTTATCAGTACGTGTACGTCGACGAGAAGAAGTTCAAAAGCAGTGATCATCGAGAATTATCGGCCTATCAAGTCCAACGATCATTGATACGTGCGAAAATACTGAGAGAAGTGGTGGATGATATATATAAGAGGCACTACTTCCCGGTGACCAAGGAAAGCAGCATAATGTTCGAGTATGATCGGAACAAGGACGAGATCAAGGAATCGGCTGTCGACTGGAAGAAGCAGCATGGTGTGCCGAAGAACGTTTTCGCCATGTCAACGTGCATCAGCAAACGGGTGAAATGGTTGATGGACACCGGATGTGGTCATGATCTCATCGGACGGGCCAAGGCGAAGAGCCTGGGCGCCGACATCGTGAAAGATGACGACGAGATCGTGTTCCAGACCGCGAATGGTTCCACTTCCACATCCGATGTGGCCAAGATAGTCGTGGACGAGTTGGACGAGACTGTCGAGCCGCATGTATTGGATGAGACACCCACGGTATTGTCAGTGGGGAGGAGATGCATGAAGATGGGTTATGCATTTCGCTGGATGCCTGGTAAACTACCTTTCATGGTTACGCCAAAGCAGGGATTCGTGCACTTGCAGGTCAAGGACGACATCCCGTACCTAGTGAGTGATGGTAAACTTCGGAGTAACAGGCATCGCCCTACGATAGACGACCTCAAGGAGCACTTTTCGGAAGTATTGGCGATGGTAACGAACGACGAGGCAGATCAGGGAGGTGACGATGAGAACGACGTCACAACCGCCGCTGTCGGTGAGTCCGCAGAGGCCGAGGGCGAACACCACGACGGGGCATTCGACTTCGGGCCACCCGGAGGAGCCGGTCCGGTACGTCCGCCTCCCGTGGCTGAGGAAACACCTGTAGATGTTGGGTCAGTCCCGCATCGACATGGTGATGCCGAAGCTCACGAGGAAGAGGCTGACGAAGATGATCCAGATGCCGGAATCGAAGTAGACGTGTACGAAGGATCATCAATAAAGAGGAAAGTGGGAGTCCTCAAGAAGGACGCCAACTCCATAGCTCATTTGCTTACACACAGATGCCGAAATCCCTTCTGCGAATCATGCGTCAAGGCAAAGATGAGACACTTCAGATCACGAACGGGAGCATTCAAAAGAGAAGTGAAGACGTTCGGTGACCTGGTGACGTTCGACTTTGTGACGGCATCAGGAGATCATGAAGTGGAAGGCAGGGATGCGCTCATCATCCGGGACATATATACCGGAATTATCATGGCTTATCCCACCGCGAGAAGAGACACTGACTCAGTCGTCAGGGCTATCAAGCACTTCGGCGGGAGGAGGAAAATCAAGCAGGTATATTCGGATGACGGCCCGGAACTGATCAATGCGTGCGTGGAGCTGAAGCTGAACCACGACCTATCGCTGCCTGGACGGCCACAGAACAATTCCCTTGCTGAAAGAACAAATCAATTCATCATTGACCAGACTTCGGCTTGTCTAGTACATGCCGGTCTACCCACGTGTTATTGGGTGCAGGCCATCACCACTCTGTGCCATCTCATGAACATCGAAGAGGTGAATGGATCGAGTGCATGGATGAGGCTGCGTGGCGAGGAGTTCAAGGGCGAGAAGATACCTTTTGGTGCGCTAGTGGACTTCAAGCCGAGTGAAGCACGAGGGGGGAAGAGGGAGAAGTTCGAACCGAGAGGGGAAACTGGTATTTGCTGGATACGTGTT
>CAUJNA010002588.1:0-29010 GCA_963377175.1 Effrenium voratum
TGGTTTGGTTTGGTTTGCTTTGGTGTGGTTTGGTTTGGTTTTGTTCGCTTTGGTGTGGTTTGGTTTGGTTTGGTTTGTTTGTTTGGTTTTTGTTTGTTTTTGATTTCCTGCTTGCTTGCTTGCTTGTTTGTTGGCTCATCAGTTTGGCAAAGTACCAAGTGGTTTCTTTGCTGGTTTCTTCATCAGTTTGGCAAAGACCCCAACACTTTGAACTGTTCTGTCCAGTCAACTCCCTTTTGAATGTGACAGTCCTTGTTGTATTGCGCCAAACTTTTGACGCCAACAGAAGTGGCAGATGCTCCCGCTCCCGGGACATGTGATACAGCGGATCCAGGAACAATGGTCCCAGATGGTCCCAGTGGTTCAGTGGCACCCGTTTTTCCTTTTTACTGGGTGGATTCGCAGCCTATTTCGATGCCTTCCTGACTTGCCATCTGGGGCTTCATTTTTGGGGAAGCTCATCTTAGTAGACAGAACGTTCAAACCTTGCTGATGCCTTCTTGCATATTTGTGAGCAGCATGCGTCTTCCCTGAAGGGTCAGGGGTTGCCTTCTGATCCGTTTGGGGAGAACAAAGGGACTGGCTCAAATGAGATGGGGGCCCCCCCACAAGCTTGATTCGCCAAATGACAGGTCCTCACATGTGTCTCGTTTGGTGATTCAGATCGTGATTGCCGGTGTTGGCTGGGCTTCCTTGCTTCAGACGGCTTCTTTCGGTTTACTGTTTGATGAAGGTCCCTTGTCCAAAAATATGTGTTTTTGTTGGTGTGGCTGCCGTTGTTGGTTTAGCTTTCTTATGTCAAGCATCGTATGAGTCGTGGTTAAAACATCACTTCGTGGTTGCCAATGTTGACCCATTGACTCTTGATTCTACTAGCATGGTTAGTAAGGTCTATATAGGCTTTATTATAACCCCAATGGGTAGACCCGCCTGAAATGGCTCTTTGGGGGTTTTGGGTGCTGTTCAACTTGTTTTAGTCCAGGGAGCCTTGCTTTTTTCTGTCCTTGGTGTGAGGGTACCCTTGTATGGAAAGGGGAGTCATGTTGGGGTTCAAGCTCCTATTGTGAGGCAACACAAACTGGGCTTTCAAGTCCTATGGTTGTCAAGGGCCGCCCCCCCAATCCAAATAGTGGCCAATAGCGGCTATCCTGGCCTGGAAGGAGCCAATAGGGCTCCTCTTGGGTGCCAATTTTTGGAGGTCTGACGGTCTGACAGACATACACGAGTTGTTCATGTTGTCCCCATATGAAAGA
Source organism: Effrenium voratum (assembly GCA_963377175.1). Taxonomy (NCBI): domain Eukaryota; class Dinophyceae; order Suessiales; family Symbiodiniaceae; genus Effrenium; species Effrenium voratum. The sequence goes on from CAUJNA010002588.1 coordinate 1,254, forward strand.
GCCTGGCGGACCCGAAAAAGTGATCCGCTGCCCCTTCGAATGGGTTGCAACCTCCAAGCACAATCAACCATGGGTTGATTATTCTTGGGATCCCTTTGTCATTGCACGATAAATTGATTTAACATGAAGTGGGCTCCATAAAGGAAGGTCTACCAGTGGTATCGTAGAAGAGGAAATGCAGCTCCAGAACTCTGACTCGCGTGTCTCCAGAAAGTCGGGAGATCAAGGGTTCAAATCTGGCTCAACACGAGCGTAACGCTCCAGACGAACATGGGCCCTTGCAAAACACACCAAGTGTTTAGAGGGATCTCCTTGTGGGGCAGCCACAGGGTTTCTTGGGCAAGCCATTGGGAATTTGCCTCGAGCCTTAAGCGGCTTAAGCCTTACAGCTTTACCCCGAGGCAATACCGCGGCACCCAGCAGCTCTTGGCGGAGCTGGTGGCGAAGCATTTCCCCACGCTCCGGCCGGGCCCTGGAAAGGGCGGAACCGAAACGCCCCAAGGGGGTCCGTGAGGCTCCCTATGGAACCCGAAGAAACCCAAGGGCTACCCACCCTTGTACCCCCTAGATTACTTTAGGTTTGCTCATGGGCCAATGGGATTTTAGGCCCCACAGTTTGAGCATCATAAGTCACCCCTAAGTTGTAGGTTAAAGGCACAAAGCGCACCAGTCGGGATAGATGCACCTCGATTTGAATACAGTTTGAATGGATGCTAAGCAGTCACGTTTGGGACAGTTTTGTTGGGTCCATTAAATTGGCTGGCATTTGGAGAGGGTTCGGACCCATTACACCATTTAGAAAGAAATGTTTCACAGTTATTGAAGCAGGAATCCTTTGCATCATCGCGCCCCTTTCATGTCGGGGGTTGATCAGAAGATCCGGAGATTTCTGTCAGGTTCGCACAATGAAAGAATGGAACCCCCCCCTGCCTGGAGGCCAGTTGAGGTTTGTTGGAAACACAAGTTCATTAAAAATGGTCCGAACAGAAACCGAACGAGAGGGACCTCGGCAATTCTTAACCGCGCGGAACTTTGCCCAGTTGCAACCTGTGGATTCCACACTATGTTCCAGGGTTTGCCTTCAAATGCCAATGAAAGCTCGGGTGGCGATTTGTCTCATGGCAAACCATGCTTCCGAAATCGAGTTGTTCCGAGGCTTCGGAGTGTTTCCAGAGGTTTTTTGAAATCCATTCCCGGTGCTTCCGAGTTTTGTTTTGGAAGTTGCGAGCCCTTTGACTGAGGCCAGTTCAGTTTCATGGTGGCCTCAGCTTCAGCGAGAGGCAGCAGGCGAGTCTGAGTCGCTGACGGGCTGGACTGACGGCTGGCGGTGTTGCTCGTCGGGTCTCTTCCAATAAATATGTTATACTGGTTACACTGTAGTTATACGGTCATATTTTAGGGTAGAGTGAATCTGAACATGTGTTTGTTGTGTATTTATTTGGGCCAAGGCTAAGACCGAGGAGGGCGGTCACACTTCGAAGGACTGTAGCTGACCAGGGGGTTGCTCCTGTATGTAACTTTGCATGTCGTGTGGTGAATCGCTCGCCTAGCTTTGCGGTCAACAACCCTATCATTAGGCGCCCTTGTTTGGTCGCCGCAGCATCAAGAGCAAGCAGTTGTTCACGGCCAATGATAGCAGCAATTAGTTTGCTTGGCTGGCGTTAGCTGACGAACAGTTGTGTCACAGAATGTGAGTCCCTCCAAATAGGAGGTCCATGTTTGGATTGGTGCCTTTGGACACTGGCCACATGCCGAGCGCGTTTTGGACAACTCCAAATGCCGTGATTCGGGTTACAACTTTCGCTGATCAAAGGACCAATTCCTTTTGGGGCCGCTCTTTCAAGGTGCTTGCTTATTCAGGCTGATTCTTTGCGGGGGCTGGAACGCATCCCAACCTGCCTTCGCAAATTGTCTCTTGTTGATTGGGGGGGGGGGCCGACGAGAGGGGAGTCCGTTCCAAAAGATGGTGTCATGTTGAGACACCATCCGCGTCTTCTTTTTGAGGCTAGTGATTCTATCTGGAACGGTCCAACTACTTCACTATGTCATCAGTGAAAGCGGACAGGAGGGCTTTGGACGATAGCACTTTTGTCTACGTCCATGATGTTGAAGAAGTGGTCTGGGAGCAAGCTACAGCTAGGTGAGGTTCGCAACCCTTATACGCCAGGGGGGAAATGTGTAATCATGAGCATGTATTGCTGTTTATCTAAGGAACAGGAACCCAGGATTCAGGAAACCCTGTTTGTGGGAAACATCCCCCTGTCAATCTGCCATGTCCGGGCGCTAATAGCACCCTTGAGTATGTTCTCCCGAAAGCAAAAGGGAAGTATGGAACCCGACTGGGGGGGGTCCTGGGTTGAAAAGAATCCAAAACCAACCCTCTGGCTCTTAGTTGGAGTGTTTGGCTTGGTTCTCAGGGCATGGACTGAAGTGACTGAAGCAAGGATTCCCCTAGGAGACCAAAAAGTTGGATGGCTCAGTTGGGGATCATGTCATTCTTCCCTGCTGAGAATGAGCAAATAAAAGAGAAAGAGAAAGCCCTCGAGACAATATGTCATTCTTCCCTGTTTGACTTGGCGCCCCATGGCGGAAGATGGCACTTGGAATCAGCTTGGAATAGGATTGTATTTGGGATGGTTGATTTCTCGGGGGCCCTAGCGTCTGACGTTTGACCAGAGGCGATCGCAGACTTCTCGGAAAATGCCGATTGCAAAGCCATGATCCTGACCTTAAAGGCGCGGAGCTCCAAAAAGGGGGCCAATGGATGGGTGTCTCACCAGAAAGTGGATAGGATGTTCAAAGGATACGTGGACTTGTTTGTGTGTCTGGTTTCGGAGGAACTCATGTCACAGTGTGCCCATGCTGTGCCCATGCTCCCCCACGGTTCAAAATGTTGAGGTCGCAAAAACATGGTACACAGCATTCCAATGCATTCTGAGATCGCTGCAGTTTCCTTGGGTGACCGATATGAAAAGTGCGCAGAGCGTGCACCTTTCCAAAGCAACAAACCTCACAAAAGCGTTCGAACATGTTGAAATTCTAAACGTCGACCCCCCGAAAGTCAGCAAAGGATTACGTGACAGGATCAAACATGTTTCAGGGTCAGGGAGAAAAGTTCGCAGAGGGTTCGGCATTTCGAGGTCACAAAAACATAGCGCGCGCCATTTCAACGGTCTTTGCTCCAAGACCACTCCGCACCCAATCCGCGCCGGCCAGTTCCACACAGTGAGGCTTCGCGACCTAATCCATGTGAACTCCGAGAAAACATCATCTTGTAAAGCGACGCACCACGGAAGTTCTTATAAACTTCCTTTTGATAGTATCAAGGAACGCAGGGATTTGTCAAACTAAAGCTGTTGTTTGTGAAGGGAAATCAAAAGGACACCCATCACTTGGACAGGGGTCTAATTTCGAGAAGCTCAATCTTTGCTGTGTAAAGAAAAATCACCCAGACTGTATACAGGCCATGACCGCGCCCAGTGCTTCAGGCCACTGACACTCCCCAGAGACGAACCCAACTAATTCGGCCCGTGGAGCCTAAGTCTGGCCCAGACGGGAGTCCAACGCCAGTCGGAAGCTCCAGGCTGTTTAGAAATGGAGAGAAAGCCAGGCGACACATCTCGAATCATGGAGCTTGATGCTTTCAATAAGCAAATTTGCAAATGAAGAAGGGCCCTTTCTAGATTCAGCCACAACCATGGTGAAAACACAAATGCTCCTCGTGTCCATTCGGGTGACCGCATTTTGGGACCATGGCTCAGATCGACCAAAGACATATGGGAAGCGCAGAAAGGGCGAAAACCGATTTGTTTTGTTGATGGACGCGCAGCCGCGCGATGGCCGTTCCCCTCCAGGAATTGGGCGATAGCTCCGTAGGTCATTGTAAGTCAAAATGGGGTTAGCCATTCAGCTCACTCCCAGATCTAAGTAGTCAGTGACCTGGTGTTCGCCTTGAGCGACAGAATCAACTCTGCTTGCTTGAACCAATTTGGCCCAACCCTCACTCAGCGTTCTTTTAGCACCCCAATTCCCTTGGGCAGTCGGAAAGACCGTTGAGAATGGGGGCGGGTACAGCTAGACTGGCATTGTTGGGCCGTTAGTCTGTGACAACCGCATTGGTAGCTATAGCTATGTCAGTGGTTAACCCCCGCTGTAAGTCATTCGTGAAGAACCATTTGAACGCTAGTTCCCAGACCATCCAAGCATTCTGTGGCTTCTTGTGTTCGCTTTGAAGCAGACTTCCTTGTGTTTCCGCTTTTGGCCATCATTTTTCGGTTGCCATACTTGGTGAGTTTCCTTTGAGTCTGTTCTTCCAACGGAATAGGAAACCCTTGGGACCGAATCGAATTGGTTTCCGATTTGGCCCCAAACATGCCACGCGCCTTCGATCCTTTCGGAAGGCCGGGGGTGTGGGGCTGAATCTCACCGCTGCGGGCCACGTGGTGCACTTCGACCGATGTTGGAATCCTGCCAAAGAAGCGCAGGCTGACGGCAGAAAGACGGGAGCCGAAGATTGGGTAGACATCTAACCTGTTTCCTTGTTTCATGTTTGTGTGCGTTGAACACAAGCCCAGCCAGTATTTGCAAAATTGGTTGAAACAAGACCATGGCCACATGTTTGGAGGGAAAACCAAACATTGATTTAACAATACATGGAGGTGTATTGTATTAAAGAAAGAAGAAAAATAAAGAGGTGGCCCCACACTCAGGGCCTCGGGTGGTCGCTCAAAATCCAACCGATTGTTTTGTTTGTGTTTTGTGTGTGTGGTAAGTAGCAAAAACGTAGTTGTTCAATAGTCACTGCGAGTGATGTGTTGCCAGTCAGTTGCTGCATGTGTCATGTCAGTTTCCTTTGAGCCACTTCCCGAAAAAGTGCAACCCCATGGACCGTCGGTCCTACAAGGGTTTCTGGTGCGGCAGGGTTGGTTGAGTTCTCACTCTGTACAAGTCCGAAGAAAAAAAGCACCGTTGATGAATTAGAGCTCTCACTTGCTGAGTTTCTGAGCTTTACGCTTGTTTGGAGCACCATGTTGGTAAAATGATTTTTAGATTTGTTCGGCCAAAACACACGACTCGGGAAGTGAGAAATAGCGCCTTTTCTCCATCATTGTTTGGGGGCCTTGCCAAATATTCAGAGAAGTTAGCATCTCATTGAGGGAACAAGAGGCGAAGGGGGGGCGGGGGGGTGGCAGGTGTTAGGATCCCATAATGCGTTTCCTTGAGGGATCGCGCAGAGCAGATCCAAACGGTCCAACTGCTCGAGGTTTGTTTAAAGAGGCAAGCCTAGCTTGCATGAGGTAGATGGTGCAAGGAGTCCAGAAAATGTGCCACGATCCTTAGTCACCCCAACACCCTGCTGCAGCAAGCGAAGGCGTGCCACGAACTCAACAAACATTAAAACGTTGCCTTGGTTCTCGCGACGTCAACGCCCTGCTGCCTGATACTGTATACATTTGCCCATCCATAACATGCATATTCAGGTCTTGTTTCAGACACCTAGATAGTGTGTATGGTTGTTCAATAATTATTCTGGTCGCCACTCTCTTTGAGTTGCGCAAAAAGAGCCCGTGTATTGTGATAAAGTAGTCAGAGGACTGGGGATCCCACTTTGGCATCGCAGAACAGATGATTTTCCACAACCATGTTAGTGTGCGTGTGTGCGTGTGTTACATCTCTTTAGTTGACAAGTGGAGTGGAATCCGACTTTGGTAAATTCGAGTATTTCTGTGCTGGACAAGAATGTTAGCGCACAGCTTTGAACCTGCCCCGGTGCTCTGCGACTCGAGACCGCGCGAGGCAACAGACCGTGCTCGCCTCAGCCCATTTGGTTGAAATCGAGTCCGTGCTGTGATACCGGCAAGGCAGCTGGGTCTCTTTGATTATATATTAAAGGTTGGCCAAAAATGAAACTGAATTTGGAGTACTAATTGGGTGTGCCCTGGGGTTGGGCCAAGACAAGATCCTGGTTGGTCAGACCTTTTTTTTTTTATGTATTCTGTGAGACGAGCAGTTCCCTTGATTTCAAGCGGAACAACTGCGGAATCCCAGTAGCTGAGCGGCACCAATGTCTTGTTGTTTTGTGTGAGCACTACTGGGGAATGGTGAGGTTTGTCGCAATCTCAGCGGATAGGGGGATGTGAGTCGTGTTGATCGGAGCTTGGCAGAATGTTCAAACGTTTTCCAAACTTCAGGTGCCCACCGAATCGGGCAGCAAAAGACTGTGCAGCTTGGCTGGCATCAAATCACAGAGACCGACCTAATGTTCATACTAATAAGAGGTGGCGTCCAGTTTAATTATTGGCAAATTGGCTCAGTTTAGAAGGACCCCTCGGAGTAGTATGGTCCTCCGGATACATCCGGAGAAAACGAAGTTCTCTTGCATGGTGTCAACCAGTGGCTTGTGCTGGGGGGAGGGGCCGGGATGTATGGTTCATTCCCATTTGTGTCAAAAAACGCTTGGCACCCAGGGCAGTTGAACCGAAGTGCGGGGACGTCCCGGCCATAAAAGGTGCAGCGGCTTTTATTTGCATAGTTTTCAGGATGCGCTCTTTCTAGAGTCTCCTCCAAAACTATTCTTTATAATGTTCTAGGACAGACTAAATATGGAACAGAGTCAGCAAGTACGATATTGTGTGTACCCCAGATGTGGGCCAAGCAAGTCATTGTTGTTGATTCCTTTCCAGAGCATTCCAGAAATGGTTTCTTTCCTTTAGGCGTTCCTTTTTAACCCCTTCCTCAAAGTGTGCTAAGCGTGCTAGTTCAGCAGCCTTTTGTCGACCTACCCCCCAAATGGTCTGTTTTCCAAACGGGTGCGTTCCCAAATAGTGGACCAGCCGCAAAAAGTATGTGTCTTTTGGGTTTCCCTTTGAACACTACCCAAAAGGGGTCCATAAATTTTGGGACACCCAACTGCGTTGTTTTCCTATACAGTACCAAAAGGGGTGTTCGTTTGGACCTAGAACGCTTTGAGTGAGTGGCACGTCGAAACCTTATAAGACGGCGGTCGGGTTTCTTCTCCGAAACCTGGCGATGCCTTTGGGTGAGTCCTTGCGGGTTTCCCGAAACCGTTTCGTTTGTTGTTTTTCTTGGAAGCTCCTTAGCCAGTATCCTTGCGGCCTATAAGAGCGCTTGCCGGAGGTTTGGGTTTGAAGTAACATGCAGATCTCCCGTAGCTTTCCTCTAGGTTCCTGCAAGCTCTAGGCTCTCCAGGCGTCTTGGTCAACCAGTTGTCTTGTTTTTCGCTCGAATCCGATAGGAGTTTTGGTGCTTCCGTCAACCAGCTTTCGTCAGAGCCCAAAAGCTGACTCCAGGTTCTTCGGCTGGTGAGTTTTGCTTTCCCATTTGTGAATTCTGCATTTGATGCATGATGGACACAGTTCGCGATCGGCACCAATTTGGATTTGTGTTTTCTCCCCTGGTGCGAAATGGATTTCGTCCATCCACAGCAATTAGGGGGCTCCACAATTCTGAGGGAATACTCGACCAGACCCTATCCTGAAAGGATGGCTTTTTGCGGTGGGTTAAAAGGCTCAGTGATAGGGTCCCCGGCAATACGAGCGCCACCCTTTTGTCATGTCACGTCAACGAAGGTTCTTGAAGTGAGCTAAGCCTGTGTGTTGCCCATGAGGCTTCTAAAGGCTTGGCATGATGCCACTCCAGTCGCTTGCGGGTGAGGAAGATATCAGTGAAGTCAACTCAAGTTTTTAGGCATCACGAATCATGTGTGTTCGTTCCGTTCCTACGTGCTAAACAGACCCCCTGGTTGATTTATAATGTATGATATACACGACTCTTTTGCCCTGCCATCGGAGTTCCTGTTGCACGTATCGTTGGTTCGTTGGTTCGTTGTGCCCTTTTCCGGCAATCAAAGTGCAACGTGTTGGGAGACTACTTTCAAAGGCTTCAAATGTCCACTTTGTCCAGAGGGCAAACTTTGGGTGGGGATTCTCTCTTTTTTGAGCAGGTGTTTGTTGGTAGGTGTTTCGCCTGAAGTGTCTTTTTGTTTGTCCGGTTAGGCAATTTGCCCTACCGCACCCGCCTCCCATTTGACACCCCTGTTTGGGCAGCTCGTTAGTTGTCTCATGGGTGTTTGGGGTCAGGTTGACTAAATACGGTTGCTGGAATCAGTTTGTTTGTGTACAGAGTCGACCCAAGGTTTGGTACTCCTTCCCAAGTGACGAATTCAGGAAGGCCATCTAGTATCAGAGTGGTTGCAGTGCCCACGCTGTAGCAAGGGCGCCCATTTCTACGCCCAACCCGTGGGTTGAACAGAGTCCGGGGCGCAGGTTTGGTGCACTCGGTGTCGTTCGCTTTCGGCTTCGATTTCATAGGCTGGTGCACCGCTTCACCACGCTGGGGACCTTCGAGGAGCGATTGGCGCTGATCGTCCAGGAGAAGCGCCTCGGCGGGCAGCTCGGGGCTTCGCGGTGGGATCCGAGGTTTCACCCTTTGGCTTTCAAACTCCCGAAGCAAAGGCCATCGTAGGTGGTTCGGTTACTACTAACCTTGAGCAAGCAAAAGCCTGCATGAACCGTGGTAGAACCAACAGTCAACGAGCCTTTGGCTGCTCAATTGGCCCTGGATTGGTGGTTTAGACGTGAGGGGTATCCTGCCATTCAGGTGGAAAACAACTCTCCAAACCACCAATCCAAACCACCAATTAATGTAAACTGATTCAGATGGGTATGTTTCAAAATAGGAGACTCACCCCTGGATTTAGGTCTACTGTTGGGCAGCTCAAAAATCAGAATTGTGTTTCAAACAGCAGGTGCTTACACAAAAGACCCCTGAAATGATATGAAATGATTGGTTTCCCTTTCAAACATCCAAAACAAAGGCCACCTGTTTTTGGAAGCACCCAAATGGATCCCAAAAAGGACATTCTTGCTGAGGTCCGTGTGGGTTTGTCTGTTTTGATCTGTTTAGTACCCGTTTTAGGGTGATTTTAAAGGGGAAGCCAGATAGCCAACCATTTCGAGGATTCATATTGAGACAATCTCATGGTAATTGTTCGGCCCATTTGTGTTGTCGTGTAGACGGAATGGACTTGGAACTCATCAGGCTCGCTTTAAAACATCCCCGAAAAAAGGACAAGCCAAATGGTATCCCCAATAACGCGCGGAACCCTTCAACCCTAGCCTGAAGCCCCTCCGAACCACTCCGGAGCTGAGTTATCTGGACAGAGATCCATGACTTGCAGTATTGGGAAAAGGGGATGCCCTCAAAAGAAGAAACACCCGAGTTCACAGTCTTGTGTATGGTGCTTGAGGGAAACATTGCACACATGTCAGAAGCAAGGAATTGGGGCTGAGTGGAAGAAGGCTCGGTTTGCCAAGGACTTGGTCATGCCAAATGTGTGGTTTCATAGTGCAACGGTCTGTGATGCTTTCCGGAAACCCGACAAAAATCGAGTTTTCAAGTAAGAGGCCACCTCCTCGGGCGGCGGCTGGTGAATTTATGACCATATCCCCTCGTTTAGGAGGAACAGCATCTAAGACTCACTTCTTCAGTTTCGGGCCTCTGGATTTCCTTGGGATGGCCATTTCAGTGGCGAAGAACATGTGTTGATTTGTTTTTGGCCGATCCACTCACAAAGTGCGCCAAAGGACACGTAGTTGTGGAACAAAATGGGGAAGCGTTCGCTCCGGCCTTGCTTTTCTTTTCCTTCAACTATTGGTACCCCCTGTAAACCTTTGTTGCCAAGTTGGAATCGTTGAAACAAGGCTGGTCATTTCCGAAAAAGGGAAGCGCGCATGATGTCCCAAACCCATGTCTGAAAAACCTAATTGTAACTGAGGGACAGACAGTCCCAAACAAACACAAGTGCAAGATCCGCCTTTTTGATTGTGTAACATCGGTTTGTGGTAGACCACTTCAAGCACAAGTTTTCAGTATGAGTCATATGGCTGCCCAAATGGACCCCCCAAAGGGGGGGAGGGTTTTCAATGGAAGACGGAGGAAGCCGACCTGAAATGGCGTCCCGAGCTTGTTGTGATGCATCATGTTAGCGTCAGCATAGAGCCCCCCCACCCACCACACCCCAGACATTATTGAGGGGGTCCTTGTTGAATGAGGGTGCCTTTCTGTCTGGAGGACCGGGGTTATTCATCAAGGGTCCCTTAAGAACCCACTCCTAGATGTTTGTTGGGTAATGGTCCCAACCCAGACCTCATGCAACCGGCGACCATCCCTTGTGTTTTGTCGTGTCTTCCCTGGTATGTGGTTTCGAAAGGTGTTCGTCAGTGGTCAGCATTTCTGAGCTTCAAGTCAACCACTTCCCCAAGGGTGGCATTGTTGTAGCACGGGGCCGGGTTTACAAATCATGCATGTGTCTTTCGGTTGGTGGCTGAATTAATGATCTCCCAACAATGTACCGACATTTTACTGCCGGGAAGATGGTGTCTGGAGTTTATTCACGAATCGTGGAAGAGGCTACTTCTGGTGGGGCCCTTGGTTGCTCCTCTCAACCTGCATTTCGAGGTAGGTTCTTCATGTCCTGTGGTGTGTAGATTGATGCTGCTATGAAGGATATCCTTCAAAGGTGTTCGTTGGCTCGTTCTGCCTTTCCCGAAGTTTGGCCAAATTGATTAAACTGTTGCAATGGAAAGTGTAGTGTAACTTCGTCGCTTCCAAGAAATTGAAAGTTCTGGCGACCAAAAGCGCAAAATTGTGACCTTACCTGTGAAGGTTCCTGAACGGAGCCCATATGTTCGACTGGCACTTATGATTACGGAACCATGACCAAATTGAAATTGGGTCAAAAGAGGCTCGCGTTCCGTCACAGCAGTACCATTTGTGAGTTTAACCAAGATCGACTGTTTTCCAAGCGCGGCAGTTAGTCTCGGGAAAGTCTGTAGAGCAAATTGTGTGCGCTTGTGACTTCCAAAATCCATGCGGATGTCTTGCAGTGGATGAATTGCAAGTTGTAAAATTGTCTAAACTCAGGGAATCTTTGGGAGGTCAGGGCGGGGTCGATGGCATCCGTCAAACAGACATATATAGGCTGATCCCGGGCTTATCATAGGCTAGAACATCCTCATAGACCGCCCCAAGGGCCCATGATAAGCGGTGCGCAGTGATCAGTTGTGGACTGACCATGTCAGGAAGGCCTTGGCGGCATTTACTTTAGATTCCGGAAGCTTGTCTGCACGGCACTGGCATTTGTTGTGGTCGCTTTGTTTTGGATGTGGGCTGTGTGTTGTGAGCTGTTGCTATTGCTGTATGCTGCTGCTACTCTTCGTCCTGCTGCTATTGCTGATGCTGCGTGTGTTGTTGTTCTTGTTCTTGTTTTCGTGATTGTTGGTTCTATGTGGTTGTGGCTGTGGCTGTGGTTGTTGGTCATTGTGGGTTGTCGTTGTTTATTGTGCATTGTTCTGGTTGTCGTTGTCGTTGCTGTTGCTGTTGCTGTTGCTGTTGCTGTTGCTGCTTCCGCACGGACGTGAAGCCGTGGTTGGAGCGCCACCGATCAGTTTTTCAGCATATTGGCACTGTTGCAAATGCTGGTGCACGCACGGTGAAAACTTCGTGTCTAAGCAGCACAACCACCGGACACGGTGAAAACTGCGTTTCCAAGCAGCACAAACAAACGATCTACCGGTATTTACAGCATGTTTACACCGTTGCCCTACACGAATACGGGTGCATGCAGCGTACGGTGTCGACCGCGTTTCCAAACAGCAGAACCCCAGTCAGAACCCCAGTCAGCACATGGTACGCGCACGCTTTCCACGCATTCGAATCACGCAGGTTTCAGGGCCTAAGCTAACTTTTGTTGGCGTTGAGGGCTCACCAGCCATGTACCTTTGCAGCGGGGGCTTCGATCATGAATTGTGTCAATTGGCCAGCTGGGCAGCCAGTAATTCCAGGAGTTGCCACGCGCTGACGGCATGCTGCGTGCACTCGGCGCTCGGTGTGACAGTGCGATTCTCATTTCTCATCGGCTGGTTGTGTCGGAGCGCCCCAAGCCGGCAGGACTTGCTCCTGTAAACGCAGACGGCAGAGGACTGCGCAAGCTGTGAAGGGCCACATGCTGCAGGTGTGATGCCAGGGTCTAGTTGCAGAACACAGGCATTGTCGCAGGCTGAGCAGCTGGTTTGAGAAAGGCTCAGAATACACCGGTCTTTCCTGCATTGACTTCCTATTCAGCTTCTCTGAAAGTGTTAGTTGCTGTTGTTCGCCACGCTGGTTTCCTCTTTGTCTAAATGTGCTTTTAATAGAGGATCCCTGCTGCCGTCCCTCACAAGCCTACGGGTGACTCCTGGAGCGCCATGGCTCAGACTCGGGCAAGCTGCTCAGAAGAAAGTTGAGCTACATGAGCGGCGACCATGCGATTTGCAGGGAGAGAGACTGAGGAGCAGGTGGTTCGTGCCGCAGCCAGAGCTTGGGACACTGGCAAAGTCACACAGCTGGGAAACTTTCAGGCTGCAGCTGCCTTGGCGCAGCAGGAGCAGCAGCAGCAGGGAGCAAGACGCAAAGGCTGCGACTGTGCAGCAGCAAGCTGTTTTAGCGAAGCAGCTGTGCCAGCAGGCAAAGGCTGCAACAACAACGCGGTGCTACAGCAATGTTGAAGCCGAAGCACCCGGCGAAGAACCCGCCGCCGACGCAGAAACCGAAGACCAAAGGTCTGGCTGATTTTGAGAGAGCACAAGTGCTTTTTCAATGCCCCGGCCAGGAAACAGGAAGCGCAGCCGAACCATCAGTTGCCAAGGACCGACTGCATGTTTCGCATTTCTGGGGTCTGCCTGCTGTCTTGCATGGTTGCCGGTTAAATCTTAGGACCTTTGAACCCATATCACCAAAATGTGTTGTGTCCTTGAGCAAGCTTGAAAGGGGGCTACCTTGAATGGGGGAAGATCAAGGGACATCATCATGCAGCGATGAGGCGCGAATCGGCTGCTGCTTGGCTGAGTTCTTTTGCGATCTGCTGACCAGCACCACTGATTGCAAACCAGCTGCTGCTCAACAGCTTGCTGCTGATCAGCATCTGGTTGTGCGCACGCAGATCAGGGCACACAGCCAGCTCGTAGCATGTCATCATAGTCATCAAACCAAGACTTGAGCGCTACGACTTTGGGCATCGCGAACACACAATCAGCTGAACAACACATTCAGCGTCGCAACAGCTTCGCAACAGTCAGCTTCGGCCACGCGCGGCCCACGGGGAAGCGCTTAAGCATGTGCCAGCTGAGGCGGCGTGACAGGAGGGCAACAAGCAGATGACAGTGGCTGCTGTGTTTTGTGTTGGTGTTGGTGTTAGCGTTCGCCTTCGCCTTCGCCTTCTTGTTCGGGTTCGTCTTCGTGCTCATGTTTGTGTTCGTGTTCGTGTTTGTGTTTGTGTGGGTGTGCTTGTGTTTGTGTGTGTGTGTGAGTTGTGTTTGTGTTGCGGTTGCGCGGTGCGTGTGCGTGTGTGAGGGTGTGTCTGTGCTTGTGCTGGTGTGCGTTTATGCTTGTGTGTTTGTATGTGTGTGTGTGTGAGTGTTTGTGTGTGTGTGCGTGTGTTCTGTGTGCTGGTGTACTGTGTGTGTGTGCTGGTGTGCTGTGTTTGTGTGGGTGTTGTGTTGTGCTGTGCTGTGCTGTGCTGTGCTGTGCTGTGCTGTGTTGTGTTGTGTTGTGTTGTGTCATTGTATTGGTGTGTTGGTGTGTTGGTGCGTTGGCGCGTTGGTGCGTTGGTGTGTTTGTGTTTGCGTGTACCCGTTTCACCTTGGCTTGAAGGGTTTTTCAGGGAAGCCAAAGGGAGAACCACCATTTGGTGCATCTCCCCGTTTTTTACAGCCACATTGAGTATGACTCAGCTTAGGAGGAAGCTCGACTGGCGATGTGGCCCAGGCTGGACAAATGAGGATGCGAGCGCACACAGCATTATGTTGCGGCTTTGTGGACGGAGGACAGACCCGCGCTGTAGTGAAAGTTCAACGTACTAGTACATGTTCAAGCCCAACCTATTACCCTTCCAAAACCAAGCATGGAACATAGGGCCCCTGTTAGAAGGAAAGGGTCAAACCGGCCTGCTTTTCGGCCAGTCCCCAAGAGTGCACCCAGTTGTGACACAACTTAGATGCGCCACTGGTTAAATGGGGACATGCGGACATGCACGTTTCGCTTGTATGACGAGAGAGCGAGCGACAGAGAGATAGAGAGAGAGAGAGGGAGGGAGGGAGGGAGGGAGGGAGAGAGAGAGAGTGAGAGAGAGAAAAAAAAGAGAGACAGAGAGACAGAGAGAGCGAACGATGTTTGTGTGTGTGTGCAGAAGTTTTTGAGATAGGTTGTAAGACATACAAATTGCACAGAAAACCCCAGAACCAAAAACACACTTTTGAGGCATACTAAACAGAAGCCCAAAACTATGACCTTCTATTTTTAGGGTTTGGCTCAGTCACACAGAACGAGACAATCCAGTTCAGACAGTGGGGGGGCTTTCATCCAGCCCAGGTCATCGCAGCAATGCCAGATGCGCAGCTGCGTGAACTGTTCCGCCTGACCAGAACACCGCAAGAAAAGTGTGGCGCAAATGAAGCGGTGCTGCTGCTTTAGTCACCCCAGTTGCATTCGCCATGTTTCCTCGTTTTTGGGGAAAGGGTTCCCTTCTTAAAGCCAACCAAGCAACAAACTGGCCTGGCGCGCTTTGCTCTAGAAAGTCCATTTGTTTTTTGTTTTTATTTCTGAGCAACAAAGCGAATTGACCTACGGGATCTGACGTCCAACCTCTCGCGTCAAAGGTGAACGTCTGTTTGGGGAAAGTGAGTCTGGCAACTAGCAACAGCTTGTACAGCGTGGCGCGTTCATGACTCATGGCATCCCGCCTCACCTTAGCCTCGCGCACGTCCAAGTTTCTCCAAGCAAGCCCCCCAGAAGCCTCTCAAGGAAACCGTGATGAGTACGGTACACCAACGTGATGCGGCAGGATTTAGTACTCAGACTATGCTGACAGTCCCAGGCAGCAACGTGCTGCACATGTTTGTCACGTGTATATAAGTGAGGCAGGACCTAGGGGGCCTGCATAGTTGGATCAGTTGGCTTTGCCTGGCGTGGACATGCTCACGCAAGACGGCAACGGGAGGGGCCCGACACATGTCAAATCAACACTTTTGTTGGGAATCGGCGCGTTTCGGGCCTCGTTCCGGGCTTCCTGCGTTTTGCGCCTTCTGGGGTTCCCGCTTGCGTTGCGCTCAAGCAGTGCTTGCAAAAAAAGTCTGTCCCGGACGCTCGTTGCGGTGCCCTCCGCGGCTTAAAACGGCAAGGGGAAGCTGAGAACGAGGCCCGAAACGCGCCAAATCGCTCTGGGTTCCGGCTTCGAATCCCTGCGTTTCGGGCTATGCCAGGGCATAGTTCGAGCCGTAAGAGGTGCGACCTGCCTTCGTTCCCGGAGATCCTGTTTTGTGTTGGACCGCTTTGAGAGGCCAAGCAAAAGTAGATCCTCCCCAACACCACAAGGCACCCAGCCCAAGGTCCAGTGCCTGCGGGACCTTCATCAGAAGGGCCTGGGAGCCATGGCGCGCCCGGCAGAAACCGGGGGGGGGGGGGTTAGACGTAAAGGGAACCTTGGGGGGACTAGTTTGGGGGCAGCTCCGAGAGAGCCCAAAAAGTTCACCCCACAAAATGAAGGGGGAATTCTTGATGAATGGAAGTACTACATAAATGATGGATTTTGGTAGGCTATGGTTTTTGACGTTTGGATCTTGATTTTTGAGATTTGGAGCGTATTGTTGAATGACAAGCATTGAGGGGTCAAGGTGTTGCTCTTGAATTGAAGCCACCAAGGAATGGTGAAAAGAAAGGGGTGCCACCGGTTTAAAGCCCCCGGAACGTGATGAAAAGTCAGCAAGAAAAGGCTGGCCATGGAAAGGTGGTCATATCAGCACTACTTGTTTGGGGTGATTGATTCTGAATGGAAACCTGGGTATGTACCAAAGTAGGAGGACCCCCAATATGGATGTTGATGGTTCCCTTTGAACCAACCCTCGCAAAAGCACAAACCCACCTACCAACAAGTTGGAAAACGGATGACGCAGGTTGATATATCCTGGAAGACCGCCAAAAGGTCAAAGGGCGCCGCCGAGATATTGCTGTGCCAAGGCTTCCCGTGGAGGAAACCTGCTGGGATGGCAAAGTTCGCATGTTGGTTGGGGATGGATACAATCCAAACCTATCCGGGACGGAAATACAACCATCCCGTATGTTTCCGGTGGCAACTTCCATGGTTCCTTGGTTTCGCCGACCGCCGATGAGCTCATGTATGTCTATGTTCAGCTGTGGAGGCAGATAAATTGGAGTTTGCGATGTTTGACCGTGGTCAACATTCTCCACTGCCAAATTTGATTGCTTCGTGATGCCGCGCTGCTTCGACAGTACAATTGGTTGTGGTGAACATGAGTGCCAGCATGAAGAAGTCTGCCAACCTGGTTTGCTTCAGGTTCATGACTCCAAAAAAGAATATGCTACTAGTATTGAGACATCTATTTATATAGACTATATTAGTGAACATAACTGACATACATATACACATATATGCTTTGTGGCCCCTTCACCTCATGGGCAGAGCAGACCTGGAGACTGAAGAAAACAACATGGCGCCAGTACTACGGCCTCATGCCCAAGCTGTTGCAGACAGTTTCCCATGCAGCTCTCATGTTCGCCCTCTATGAGAAGGCCGGAGAGTGGAAGAGTGGCAGAGTGGCAGAGTGGCAGTCATAGCCCCCTTAGTCTCACTCCGTGAGTTCCTGTTGATAATTTTGTGGAAAGAGAGAACTTCAGTGGCAAGCAAGCAGTGACTGTTTGGCCGCACCACTCACGATTCGTCAGTAATATAGGCAACATTGGTAAGGGTTCCTGGTAAGGGGGTCCTGTCCGCGGTTCAAGCAGGTTCTTACAGATGTCACGTGTTGCAATGAATAAGCCCCAGATTCACAGGGGAGTATCCCATTCATGGGGATCGGGATCACGTTTGAAGGCAGCACCCCTATGTATCCGCAAGGTGTTCTGGTAAAATCAGTTTGCGTCAGTTTTGAACGCGGCATGAGTCGAGTGAACTGAGACAGCTTCATGAAGCCATATTTGAGCACCAGCCCACCATTGGTTAAAGAGGGAATCTCATGGCCCACAGGCCACTTGCCGAATTGCCAGATGGGCGATGCCCATGTGAGTTCACCTGGGTCTACGGGGCCGAAATGATGTGCAACTGAAGTGCCTTTCCGTGTTCAGGGTCCTCTACAATACAAAAACCGGTAAATGGATCATTGAGCCAAGTGTGCGATAGGAAGTTATGGGGCTTGGTACATGGTCCCGAAACACGTCCCTTTCTTGTCAGAGGTTGTTGCAATGGCTCCTGTCTCATTGGGCTCGCGGAAAAAAACGGTGTCACCGTCACCAGGAGCATTTAGGATTCTTGTCAGAATCCCCAAGTGAGCGCCCAAAACTGCAAAAAAGCCGATTTGGGAAGGCCAATACCATGTAAGAACCAAAAGTGTGCTCAGGTGTTGGTTACTCAGGGTCCTTTTGTTGGACTCACTCACTGACTTCCTTTGATACTTTTTGGAGGGGCAATTTTAGCGGCTACAATGTTCAGACTGGCCGATCTCGATCGGAAGTGAGAGCACCTTCCCGCTTTTGCCGCCAGATCCACTGGGCCATCCGGAGGATCACGAGGCAGCTTCACAAAGCGCACCAGGGATGGGTGAAACGGTGAAACCCGATTTGGCTATGAACTTTCAATCGGAAGCACAAAGGTGGATGGGTATGAGTCCCACCTAAATGAGATCTGACAAATGGTTCCTTAAAAAATTGTTATTGCCTTTTGGTTACTTCACAAGCTGCGTTTGGCGGATTTTGCTTGTCTACAACATTCCGACTTTGCTGTTTAAATTGGGCTTTTACAAGTTGATTGTGGAGTGGTCGTATCCAAACCGGGGTTTATTGAACCCGACATGGTTTGACTATTATAAATAGGAGCCCCCAAGATTTTTGTGGTGCTCCCAAGAACGGGGGTAACTACTTTGTCAACCCTCCGTGCGAGTTTGTCTGTTTGTTGTGAGTACTCCAAATTGGGCCTCATTTGCTGATGTTTCCCTTTCAAGCATCCAAAGAAGGCTAACTTCCAATTGGCCCAAAAGGAATGTGTCAAGCCACCGAAAGGAAAAACGAAGGGCACCTTGAGATTTGGCCTTCTCCTCTTCACCCACCGCTGGTTGATACGAAGACAGGCACAAATTGGCCAACATCTTGTCAGGCGGGGTGTCTCACAACTTCGCAAAATGAAGCGCTTGAAAGCATGAGGGGGATACCAGGATTGATTCAAAAAGCAGTCGATATCCAAACATGAATTCAAAATATTGTGTATGTAGTAATTAGGATAGGAAAATACTAAACCTACCTACAAACATACGTACATACATGCATACATACATACATGCATACATATACATACACGCATGACATACATAGCATAGCACAACAGTAGCATAGCACAACATGGCATAACATAGCATAGTATAGCATAGCATAACATACATAATTTGAATGTATAATATATATATATATAGCTGAATTAACAAAGAAAGAACATACATAATTCGGAAAAATGGATAGGTTTGTATTTGGGAGGTGGGGAGTGGATGAGTGTGGTTTGTCGTTAGTTTAGACTTGTTTATAGGCGAAATCATAATGTTGGTATGTTTGGCAAATGGTAATATACATTATATGATTTATTGGAATGAATTTATATATTTAAATTTATATAATTTAATTAATGTATTTATATATTAATAATTTAATATGTTAATTAATAATATAAATAATTATAATTTGAATAAATTTATATATTTATTATTATATATATTCTTTTAAAATAATAATTTAAACCACATCTTAATTTTGTAGGCTAGTATATGACTTTTGTTGGAGCTTATGAAATATATTATTTATTAATTCTTGAATAAATAATTTGGTGGGCTCCTATAAATTTTATAATCTTCTTGGTATTTTTTTGTGTGGTTGGTCTTGGATATAGTGATTACGAACGATTGAATTACGAAAATATGGATAAATTAGATATTGAGGGAACATAATTCTTTTAATCTTTTATTTATATAATGAATAAAACATATTTTTTGTATTTTGGGATTATATAGGCTTAATTTAAAATGTAAATTGTAGAGAAATTATTATTTAGGTGAAAGGTATTGGTAGGCGGTATAATGAATTAGTTATTATGTATGTGGTTTTATCTTCTGCTTTCGATAAATATTTTAATTATTTAGAATATATAAAAAAAACCTTTATAATTATTGCCTTTAATTTGTGTTAACTGCAAATATCATTCCTCATACTGCGAAGAATGTATTTTTTGGATTAAGATTCTCGGTCTTTTTTATGTGTTTAATTCGGATTCGTTTTCGGAACGAAATAATATAATTTCCATGCCGAAAATAACATTAAAATATCAATAAATAAAATTTTATTTCCTAATTTTATTTTATTATTAATATATCCTCGAATAGGTCGATTTAAATATTTTAATTATATTGCCTAGTATAATAAAATAAAAATTATTATAAATATAGTTTTTAAGATTTTTATATTTAATATTCGCCAAAAAAATCGTATTTCGGCAAGCCATTACAATTGTATTCCGGCCAAATTTAATATTTATAACGAATAATTATATAGCTTCCGATTTTTTCTCTGTAACACAAATTCCCATCTTTTTGTATAACCCGAAACAAAACCGATTGTTTATCAAAATGTTCGAAAAAATCTTAATAATTTGGTTTCGAATTCCCGTAATAAAACCTAACCAAAATTTGCCAAATTTTGGATCGCTTCTAACGATATGTGCTCCCAATCTATTTCCATATATCCATATTTATTAATTTATATAATCTCTATTTTTCTTTATCTATTTTTATATATTTCTTTTTATCCCAATCTATCTCTTTTCGATATTTATATTTCTATTTTTCGGCTTTATTTATCTCCATATATTCGTATTTATTATTCGTTTTTATTTCTTTATGTTTTTTATATTTCTCTATCTATTTCCATATATTCGTGTTTATTTAATAATGCCTGTTTATGTCTATTTCTATATTTATCTTTCTAATTATTTAGAATTATTTTTATAAATCAATTTTCAAAAATAATATATTTGTATATTATTATATGTTATATCTTCCTTATAAAAATCATATCCTTTAATTTTCATATTATATACCCCCAAAAAAAATCATTCATCTAAATCTATCCACTAAAATTCCCATAGACAAGTCTTCAGAATCGGAGCGATATTAGTGTTAATAAATGTTCAAGCTCCATTTATTATTCCTTTAATTTAATCTTTCTTTTAGCTTCTAATTATTCTATCATTGTTTTTGTTTACTTGTCTATTTCCCTCTTTTTCTGTGTTTCTGTCTTTCTCTTTCTTTCTTTTTCTTTCTTTTTCTTTCTCTTTCTTTCTCTTTCTTTCTTTTTCTTTCTCTCTCTTTCTTTCTCTTTCTCTTTCTTTCTCTTTCTTTCTCTTTCTTTCTCTTTCTTTCTCTTTCTTTCTCTTTCTTTCTCTTTCTTTCTCTTTCTCTTTCTTTCTCTCTTTTTTTGTTTTCTCTTTTTCTCTCTTTATCTCTTTCTTTCTCTTTTTCTCTCTCTTTTTCTCTCTTTATCTCTTTCTTTCTCTCATTCTCTCTCTGTTCCTTCTCTCTCTCTCTCTCTCTCTCTCTCTCTCTCTCTCTCTCTCTCTCTCTCTCTCTCTCTCTCTCTCTCTCTCTCTCTCTCTCTCTCTCTCTCTCTGTCCCTTTCTCTCTAAGAGAGAGAGAAAGAAAAAAAGAAGAAAGGCTTCTCTCTCTCTTTCTCTCTCTTTCTCTCTCTTTATCTTTCTCTCTCTCCCTGGTGCCGCTTTATCGCCCACAGGATGAGGGACAATTTGCCTAGGTCCTATTGGGGCATCGACTGGTCTCTCCCGGGGCCGGAGGCACCCTTGGGGGGAGCCATTGCCTCCACTTCGAGCATTTCCGTCAGTAGCAATTCTTCCTGCTATGAGTCTCTCGCTCTCTCTCTCTTTCTCTCTTTCTTTCTATCTCTCTCTCTTTCTCCTTTTCTCTCTCTTTTCTCTTTCTTGCTTTCTTTTTTTCTTTTTTGTTTTCCTGTTTTTTTTTGGGTTTTCTCTCTCTGTCTCTCTTTTTAAGAATATATATATATATATATTATTTTGTTCTTTCCCTCTGTCTCTTTCTTCTTCCCTTGTCTCTCTCTCTCTTTCTCTCTCTTTTTTTCCTTCCTCTTTGTTTTTTGGTTAGTATTGTCGTTAATGGGATTAACGGGTGTTCTCTAGTTATAACATAAAAATATAGATTTATATTATTAGCTTTTTTTATTCTACTCAAAAATGTTATTCAAAAACATATATTACTAAGACATATTGTAAATCCTATAATATAGCAAACAATTCAACCCAAAGCTTCAAATCAAGATACTCAAATATAAACATATATATTATATATTATTTAAGTAATATCAATTTAACAATTAAACTTATTCCAAATCCAAATTCTAATAATTATTTGAGTAGCGCCCAAAATCCATTAAATGTTGATGTTATTAATAACATTATGAAGGTGTATATAGGTTTTGCAAACCCAATTGCCCAATTGGATGCTAACATGGCCAGGTGTTGCCCGCTCATACAGGATATCATCGCTTTTGACCCATAAGGCGGAAATCGCGGAGGCCAAGCTCCAAAGAACTGTCTGAAGGCTCCTCTTTGTCTCAAGGCAAAGTGGAACTGCAGAAGGGGGCGCGTCTTTCTTGGATACCTATTTTCAGGTTGGTTTACAGGGGAAACGAAACAGGAAAGCCACCACGGTCCCTGATTTGACAGATACCAATGTGCAATTCGGTGTGTTGTCAAAGTGCAGTTAACCTTTTGCAGAGAAGCCCTCGGGACGCACACAATTTGCATCACCCAAGAAACCCTGGAATGATGATTCCTCTGCGAATACCAACAAGGAATGGTTTCCCATAGTTTCAAATTTGGACCATCCACAGATGTCCCTTTCCGGGTGCTGTTAATCACCATTTGGTTGCCAACTTGAAAAATGTGATTCCCTTTTGGCGGGGCGATGTTTCAAAAGGAATGAGGAATCCTGACAGCCAAGACAATGAGGTAAGGCTTCAGTCGAAGGCTAGGCCTCCAGGAATCGCGCCGAAACATCACACTTTGCTCCTTGCTTGGTCGTTAAGATCTGCTGGAAAAAGGGAAAAAGCTGGGGAAACAGCAATTTGTCCAAAACAACTGAAGTTTGTGGGGGACGTAAATCCGCGTGTTTTCCACTGATGTCCAGCGAAGGGTCCAACCAAATAAAATCTAAACCAAAAGTATCCAGGCCCAAAGGTGTACCAAAAGGTTGATACAGACAGCAAAACTAAAGGCGCACCAAGTCAAGTAGCTTAGCCCGTCTTCTGCTTCTTGCTCTGTGGCTCAACTTTATCAGCCACAATTTGCCGGATGTGTTCCTTAAGCTCGTCGTAGTTGTTGACGACTGGGATCTCCTAAGCGAAGCTAAGACCAGCCCAAATTTGTGTCTGGGCTAGGACTGCGTGCCTTTAGCCCGTCAAAGGCCAGCGGCCAGGTAGAGGGTTGAAAGTTGATTGAAATCAAGAAACTGCTTGGATTGGAAACGGGGTTCCCCTATGTTGAGACTGTCACCAGCGCCGGTCATGCCGGTCATGGTCATGGTGCTCGTAACAGAAACCTGGTCCAAGCTGCCCGAATTCCCTAAGCGGTCCACGACCATCCGCAAACCCAAGGTGTCAACTGACCATGGCACATCTGGTTTCCAACCCCGGATAACTTCCTGTAAGCTTCACGACAAAAGCAATGACAGATCCCGAACCAAAAACGGGACCCCGGTGCCATCGTCACAACTCCAAATCGGCCATGGTCATGGTTCCGGTCGAGCGAACCCTGCAATTGGCTGTCTAAAGTATTCAGTTTTCCAACCAGCCCCCAGTTCAGACGACGTTTGACCGTGGCACACCTTTTTCGGATGCTGTTTGAAGGGAAAAATGACAGCCAAACTGGCGTGGACGATGCAGCATCCCGAACTGATGTGGAAAATACGCTCTTGCATCCCCTACAGTGATGTAGAGAATCCCCAAACTGGCTAACCTACCCCGTATAATAAGTTTCAAGGGGCATCATTTAGTTGATGAACGCCCCCTCCAAAGCACGCAGATACTACTCGAAGATGTGCGTAGACGTGAAAAGAAAAACATCGACCAGCATGTGCACGGTTGTCAAAGATGCGCGTGGTGGTGAATGCGCCCATTTGTGCCAGCATGTGTGCAGCGGTCAACGATGCTCGTGGGTGTGAAACGTCGTATCAAAATGAACAAGTGCTGAATTCACCACGGCCATCGGCACGCCGTGGTCCAATTACTATACTTCACTCAACTGAATGATGGAATCCCAAGGTGACGTTCATGGGCCTCAGAATCGCTCAATTTATCTCGATGAGTGAGCTTCGATGAGTGGGGTATACACCTTATAGTATCGTGTGGTTCATCGGTTTGTGTCGGAAAGCCCCACACTTGCTGGTCTCCTTTGGTGTCCCTAGAAAATTACGGCAACAAAACAAGGGCAACCTCAAAAAGTGAAGCCATTGTCTGCCTAAAGAATCTAACTTGGGTCAACCACCGTTATTTATTTGTTTCTTTATTTGTTTATTTATGTATTTATTTATTTTTATGCGGTTGAAGCCTAGGGTAGTGGCTTCAACCTGAACGCAGGCCCCTGCAACCACCGAAGCCAAGACGCTGGGTGCTCCTTTTTGATGGCCTCCGAAGGCCGATATAGCACCCCCTTCTCTGCGGCATGAAGCCTGCAACAGGCACAAAAAAACACTCCAGAAAAAACAGATCGCCTCTGGAAGTATTGGCTATGTGGATTCCATGTCACTTTGCAGAAAAGTAGCCTGTGCCCAATAGAAATGGACAAGCTCGAGTCCTCTAGTGATGGTGCCCATTGCAACAATTGCCTCACGCACCTCCCTGCTGATGCGTTGTTAAACCAGACTGATGACCACAAAAGAGGACAGGAGCGTTGACGCACTGCATATGTGCAATGGTGAAGACATCCTAATCATTCTCCAGAATCTTACTGAAGGGGTCCATGACCATCCTTGCCTGGTTACCAGCTAAAAAGAGTATTTTGACCAAGCCGCACAAAATATGGAGTCTCCAAACGGAGGAACCCGAAGAATCTGCATTTCCCGGCAAAGGGCATGCCGGCATTTAGGGTTTCGCCCCCTACAAATGGCTTCGGTCAATCCAAGGGAGACTCAGCTTGAACTGACCGAAAAGGTAATGTGTACACCCAGCCTTTAGGACAGGAAGCGATCCTGCATTCGGCCGAGGCACATGTCTATGTCGTTGAAGGAGTTGCCCACCGCCATGATGCGGAAGTTCAAACGCTGCAACTCCTGCACCGTCTTCAGCTTCTGCCCCTTCAGCCGGGTTATGAGCCTCGGACCAAGAGTCACAACCAGCCGCTTCTATCAAAACTCAAAAGGGCACATGTGAGTGCGTTTATGTGTCTGTGTTCTGTGTGTGCTTGTGTGTCTACCGTTGGTACCCTTTTTGGCACCTTTTGGTGGGTTGTTGCATGTCAGTTGTATGTCGGGAACGAATAGAAACCACAAGCCGCTCTGGGGATTCAGTACCCCATTCAGAGACCCCTTGTTCAGTTGAGCTGCCTCTTCATAAAGCCTTCGTCATCTGCCTCAAAAAAGTTGCAGAAGACCATGGGATGACCAAGCTGATCGAAGATGGGCAACGCATATTCCTTGGCACGAGCAGTGTCAGTGTCTGAGACGCGAGCAGTGAGAGCTTTGGACCTCAAGGGCCAATTGACATTCTCAAGGCTACCCCTTCTTTTCACTCCTGGCTGGCACATTCTGCCCTAGGCTCCCTGGAAAGAATGCAAGGCCTTCGTTTGACCTTTGACCTATGACCATGAGGCCCTGGGATGCAAGCCCGAGGCCTTGCAGTTTTGGACCCCGCGACCTCCAAATTCCGCTGCGGTGCTTCGGGCCCATCGGTGATCATGAAGGTTCGGGGCACGATGGGCTTCCTTGGATCGCACGGGAAAAGTCAACTCGGAAGTTTCATTGAGGTGACGTCCAAAAATGGACATAAATCCCCAACATGATGTCCACTGGGTCCCCAAAGGAATCGAGCCCATCTGGTACCCCTCCATCAACACACATAGCGGACAAACCCACCAGCACACCTCACTTCGTTGCAAGGCTCCATTGGACGGTCAACCTACTTAATAAGTTGAACTTTATCATTCGTCCACCAACCCGTGTTGTCCCGCCAATAGCCATGGTTCTAACCAAACTACTAACCCCCTACCAAATGTTGAGCAGTCAAGTAGGGTTGGCTACAAGTGCACACTTTCATGTCGGTTCATCCCCCCCTTCTTCTTCTTCCCACCCCAGAAGGGGGGCTAAAAAGCAACTGGGGAATGTCTTTCCCAACTTTGGGGGGCAAAGCCCTCAAAGACCGTGCAACTCGTAGGTTTTCTCCTAAGTGTTGTTCCCCTCCCATCAAGGGAAGTTGAAGGACACGCTGTAGGATTTCACCCTTCTCGGAATGGGATCTGAGAGCAGGTTGGGTCTTTGTTGATTTTGCCGCCATGAAGAATCATGAGCACTTGAAAGCAACCTAAAAAGGGTGCCCTGGTGCCCTTTGCTTGGTGTACAACCCATCTTGGGCTAGAAAAGCCTACCCGCCTGACATCCCCCCCACTTCTTGTTGTGTTGTCCTTGCCACCACAGCTCTACTTGCATGTCTTGATTTTCGTGATTCCCCAAACTGCGAAGCATTGGGGTTCTAACTTGAGGTATAGAGAATAGGAAAGCGTGAAGCCGATTCCGGGGTCCTGTCTTCCGCTTGTCTTCCTGTCTCCCAGTCTCTCCGGTCAGATGCCAGATTCTGTGACTGGCTCCAGATCGACTCCGACCCGTTCAAGCAAAAGGTTTCGGTGCTGCTGGACACTCTGCGAGCGTGGCGAACTCCCCAGCAACATTGCGGAATGGCGGCTCTGGTGCTCAATGTGGTGATTGCAACAAGGACACGCGGTCATGGCCATGTTTCGACATGTTCGGTGGCTGCATAATCTAATAAGAGTTGCTAACGCCGCCACCGTGTTTGATGGTTTCTTTTTGGGGCCATCAACAAGAGCCGTTTCGCCAAGCGCAGAGTGGCTTGGTGGTTTCCTGGTTACTTGCTCTTGGAGAGGGACGAGCGAACACACAGTCAAGCAGGCGTGCTTATCATCTTGTTGCATCGTAAGGGGGGGTCCGAGCTTCAAGGATTTTTCTGACCGGTTTCCAGAAAGAATGGTCCTGGAGGTAAAGCCTGGGCGAGTCGGGCCCCCAACCAAACCATTAGGCTTGTAAGAGTTGTTCGCATCGTCCCGAGCCTTTTCCTGGCAACCTACTTCGCTTGACAACTTGGAAAGAGTTCATGAACCCGGCCAGTTGATTACTGTGCTGCTGGAGCTGAGTAACTCCAAGATGAACCCGGCCAAGCTGGTGGTGTCCACTGTGCAGCCAGCATTGGTAAGTTGGGGCAAAGTTCTCACACGTTTCCGCGATGGAGCAGGGCTGGAGCTGACATTCAAAGCCAAGCTTGTTCCGAAATGGAGCGGCGTTGGGCGCATGGAGCAAAGCCATGCGTTGGCCATCTTGGGAGCATGCGGCGCGCTGGACACGACAGAGATGAAGACCCTGGATGACCAAGCTACTGCCGGCTCAAACACTGAGGATTTTCTGGAGCTGCGCCGGGTGACAGAGGCGCGCGCCAAACGGGCACCTTTGCTGACGCTTGCGAATTTGGCGCGGCGTGTGTCTGCGTTGCTAGGCGAGGATGTCCCGGCCGTAACGCTACAAGCAACACATAGTTACAATCAGTCCATGTATGTCCCTGCAGGAAGTGCCCTTCTTTGGGAAGAGGACACATCGGGTCCATCCATCTCCTTGACGCCGGGTAAAAGCATCGATGTTGTTCATCGACTTCGAGGAGAAAATTCCATGTCAATGCCATGTTCGAGAGTGAAGGCCCCGGGGATTCGGGGTGAATCAACCTAACACCTGGCATTAATCAAAGGAAGTTTCGAAGGAACTTTCGTAGTACGGACACTCAATGCACTTTTCCATCACCGCAGCATTTGGTGGCCGTCTCGCTACTCTGCTGAAACTTGCGCATCAGTCTCAGCAGGTCTTGCCACAAGCGAAGCAAGAGAGCGCTTGCATAAACTTGCAGACTGCGCCATAAGCTACACAAGTCCGCACCTTACATGAAGGAGACAAGCCCTTGTTTGGGCTATACAGACCGGTCATGTTTTTTTGCTGTTTGGGGTCGAGGCTGGTGTAATTTTATTGATCTTCCTGACATTCGTCAGATTGATGGGCTGCAAATTCTCTATGTTCAATCCTTCGAAGCTTCATTCTATTCTCCTCCTTCTGAAGATGTCACCCCCTCCAAGTCGAAGTGAGTTCTTCACCTCCATCGTCTTCGTCTACGCTGAATGACTCCCTAACCCAAAGCTGGCAAAGGCCAACGAGGCACAGCCACTCGAGGAACTGCGTGGCACCCAGTGAGAGCTCCAGGCCGTCCATGATGTCGACCTGAAGGAAATGGAGCCCATAGGTGTGTGTGTGTGTGTGTGTCTGTGTGTCTGTGTGTCTGTGTGTCGGTGTGTCTGTGTGTC
>CAUJNA010002589.1:0-29006 GCA_963377175.1 Effrenium voratum
CAAGGCAAGAGGCAAGGATGGTCGCGGGCTCCGATCCAGCTAGTAGCTGAACAAGCACCATGCACAACCATGTTCAAACAACAGCAAAGCAAGATCATGCAAGTGTAGAGGCCACCCTTATTTTGTACGCTGCGCTGCTCATGCAAGGCTAGTCTTCAGTCAGCTCGAAGACGGGCCTCATCTTGTCTTGGCCGCTGTCGGACGGATTCACGGACCTGTAGGGGTCGGAGACCCCAATCGTCTCCGATGGTGTGTTGCCACGCGATGCACGTACTGGTTGATGAGGATGGGAGGTCAGACGTGCGCGGGCCGTCAGTTGTTGAGAAATCCCCTCCTGGAGACGAGTCAGTTCTTCAGTGGAGAAATCAGCCGCATCCGAGGACCTGAGAATCGCGTCTAACAGCTCCGGCGATATACTCAACGCCGCCGACTGCGTGGCCACGTTATGGTGATCGGAGGTATACATGGAATCAAATTCATGACCAGCGTGAGGAGCAGCGATTCTCCGATAGCCCTCTGTGGCCCAGTCTCGCTTGTACCACGTAGTGACTTGTACTTGCCCATCGTCTGAGTCCTGGTTGGGAGCATAGAACTCCCGCCATTCTCTGAAAGTATGCGGAGGAGGTGGAGCATCATGTTCTTCTTGAGGCGTCCATGGTCCCGGATGAAAGATCTTGACCCACTGGGCATCAGGTTGTTGCGGGTCTGGGCACCATTCCAGCCACGGCATGACAACGCAACCACGGAAAAACAAGTTGATAGGTGTACGGCTGCAGACAACAACAAGTGAAAGCAACTCAACTATCAAAAGGCAAAAGACCACTTTTGTAGCACTGTGCGTCGCCAACATCTCAGGCAGACTCTCTAGGGAGGCGAGGACGGGCATCAGCTATCATGTGAATTAGATGATGCCGAAGAGGAGGTCATTCCAGCATACATGAGGTCCGGTGCACCCGAAGCGAAAACTGGCCTCGCTATGCTGGGATGTGGACGACCCAGGCGTTGATACCCCCTGGTGACCCAGTCCCTGTAATACCAAGTGTAGAAGGTGGCATAGGATACCGGTTGCAGAGCCGTATAGTTGTGCCGCCCGTGCTTTCCCTGGGCCAGTACACTTCGAAGTGGTAGACCTTGCGCCATTCCCGATAGGCGGTCGGGTCATCCGGGGCCGGTCCCAGGGTGTCTGGGGCTACTGGATGCCACTGATCCGGCACATAGATTCGAATCCATTCCACACTCGTTCCTGCTCGACCATGAACGATGTCATAGTCAAAATAACGAGGTAGGTCCCATCGTGCTGCACCCTGCACTGTACTATTGAACATTTCAACCCAACAAGCTGCTCAAAGGTAGCCCGGAAAGCGGCGGATACACTGAAACGACATGCGCAGCACCAAGCAAGACAACCCAATGTGAGCACACATACAAAGCAAGCACAACCGCATCTTTGTCCAACATGCTGCTCAAAAATCAATCCGACTCATTCCAAGGATCATGGAATGGCGGCGGTGACGGGTCCCGCCACGCCCCATCCGGTACCGACGAGCCCACCGAGGACTCGACGTCCGCATTAACGAGCATCGCGAATCCCATGGATTGTACAGGAGGTCCAAGGCGTTGGTAACCTCGTGTTTGCCAGTCCCGGTACTCCCACACGTGATAGGACACATAGGCACTGGGCGCGACTATAGGGTCCATTGTTGTTCCACCGGTGCTGTCTTCAGACCAGTACACTTGGAAGTGATATGATCTGCGCCACTCCCGATACGTGGAAGCGTACAGTGGGTCAGGAACAGGAGCCTCATCGGGAACGGGCCTCCAAATGCCCGGAGAGTAAATTCGAATCCATTCCACTCCTCTATCGATCTGGTACTCGAAATACTGGGGGTTCATAGCAGCAATACGTGCTTGTACGACTGTGAACCAATCGAAAGACTGCGACAAGGACACACATGCATTGCAAACCGCACATACACACTGAAGAGTGAGGCAACTTTTCAAACACAAGGTGAAACGCAGCAACAAGGTCGGAAATGTCAGACTCCTAGCTTTCACTGTCGTTGATGTCGCGCACACCTGCAATGATAGTGACCTGGCCGTCTACGAGCACAAGGGGAAAGACATTTCCGTCCATGGCGCAGGATGGCGTGACAGTAATGTTTGCACGCCGCCGAGGGGGATATCGATGGGCGGCCTGCACGTTTGGAATAAAACACTGTAAAGGGCCGTCGATATCGCCGCGGCGCCGAAGCTGATGCTGTCCGAGATCGTTTGGACGAGGGCCCTGGACTGCGTGGTTCTTCATCACGGGAGTGGTCACTGCTGTGAATCGAGCGGCGTGTGCGCTGCGATTTCGAAGAGGTAGGGCAGGATTGTCCACGAGGGGCTGAGATCGTGGGGCTGCGTACCGAGGGCATAAACTGTGGGTGAAGAATCACCGGTGGTGGTGGTGGTGGTGGAGGAGGAGGTGGAAGAAGCAATGGCAAACCTGGCGGGGGCGGAGGTGACGTGGTTAACCGTATGGGTCTGTCGAGTAGAGCTCCGGGTCCATGAAATTGTAACCACGTCGGCTGCGCTCCATGGGTCCAGGTAATGTACGTCTGTACAACTTGTTCCGACATGATTTGAGCAACTCAGGCAAGACATCACTGCATGTCAACGACATTGCACAACACGACAAGCAAGATTGAGTCACATGCGAGCAAGCAAATATCATGTGATCAACAACGCGAATCGGACACACCGCCGCTGCGTATCATTTGGTCCATCAATGGTCGTTGCTGCATTTGTCGGGCATGTTGCTAGCCGCGAGCTTCAAGTTGTTGATAGACCTTCCATGCCTGCTTGACTTCCTCAATCGGCTTCTGAAGAAAACGCGCAATGGTCTTATAGGTGGGCCTGGAGTCTTTATCCTTCTTCCGTCTCACCATTTCATCCAGCTCACCCTGTGTCCATGCCGTGAAAGGTTCACGGTACGCATTGCGAAGTGCAATGGTAAATTCTTGTAGAAGTTCGCGAGGACCATGGACCACCGTCGGCGACGGCCGGAACGACGAGGCGCCTGGATGCGGACGTATCGAACCATCAGAATCCGACTCAGGTGTCGTAGGCGTCGTTTGTCCTGGCTCTCGTCCACCGTGTGCTGCGAAGGGAGCGAGAGGACGAGGCGGTGGCAGTCGATCTAACACAGATTCGGGCCGAGTACCAGGATTGTGTTCACTAGCATCACGATGTGCGGGTCGAGGCGGGGACAAAGCCGGTATATACCAGGTAGATGACGTGTCCACCGGTCGAGCCCGAATGCGTGTGGGGGATCGAGATCGGTCGGAGGAGGCGAGCTCCGTGATGATGCGGGGCCGCAACCCATGTCTGGAGTTTCTTGGTGCTCTCGGGGTCACCACCGTGTCTGTCGGACGACTACGCTCCGTCATCAAGGCAAAGTTCAGTGTGTCCAAAGCTGTCGCAACCTGGGATGCAAGAACATTGAGCACAGCCACCAGGTTGTTCACAAACTCAGCAGACAACTGCATGGCAACCGATCAAACCTCAAGGACAACTCACACAAAGCTGCAAAGCGATAATGCTGCGGCATGGCAATGACATGGTGCATGAAAGCATGAACGACGCAAACGCTGAGGTACTTTTGTCGCTGTTGCTCCGTCACCGTTCATAAGACAGACCGGATGGTCTGCAAGCTGGCATGGCTTTGACCGCCGGTGGATACTTAGGTGTATGAGCATGACGGCGGACCACGGGAACCGCATCAACAGGACGGTCTGGTAGCCGACGATGATGGCTGCGGGATCGTCTCCGGTGCGGCTCTCGATGTCTAGATCTTCGCCTTCGTCTGTGCTCCCAGGAGGTGCTAACACTCACCGTGCGCACGTGAGCAGGGTGCTCCGCACGGCTATCCGTGGTGGCCACAAGAGTGACCGGCGTTGCCATGTGGTCAGGTCTGACCGATGTTGCTGGCAAGTACGGCGGCGCCGTGGACGGCGGAGGCAGCGGTGGGGGGTGAACTTCCGGAATCGGTGGCGGTGGAGGCGGCTGTGGATGTCGCTGCTGACCTTCAAGACGCTGCAGTCCAGCCAAAAGTAAACTGATTTGCGATGACATAGCGAGTAGCATGTGCCGACAATCACGTAGCATATCCCCATGATCCATCACAATCCCGGAAATCTGAGACAACCAGTGCCCAATCAACCAGTGATGACTAAAAGCGGCGACGGCAAGCAGTCAGAAGTCAAACAACAAATCATGCAAGCAACACCATACAAGGATAAAACACAAGGTCAACCATGAGCCACGGACAACTCAATGCGCTTTTCCGGAAGAGGAGCGTCATGATTTGAATCATGAAAACAAGGCGCACAACACATCGGTCAAGCTGCAACGCTATTGTACTGGCATGCCACCATGGTCGCCAAGGTCACCAGAAGATGCCCATGTAGCTGGGCATTGCGATGGAAGATCTCAGCTTCCACCTGCCATCCTTGGCATGAATGCAGTCGTAGTAGTGGGAGGCTGCGATGTCCGCGTACACGCCGCCGCGGGGTATAGTGCAATGCTGCTGTCGGAGACGAGCAGAGCCACCCACGCACACCGGGCGGTCCGTCCGGATTCCACCGAACTGCGCCGCAGATTGGATTGCCGCCTCCTGAGACTGGAGGCTGCCTCTGCAGTAGAATCCCATCGGTGGCAACCAAACTTCGTTTCCTGCCACTTCGAAGGTCGGATAAGTTCATCATCACGCAGGATTTGCATGGCAGCCTGAATGTTGGTGTTATGGGACCAGAAAAATGTGGACTGCGATTGAGTGAGCTGCTTGTCCGGCAACACTCTGCGTGGCTCAAATGAGAAGATGATCCCACAGAGGTTCTTCTGCGAGTTCTTCTTGTCCGCGGAGAAGTGGTGAAACGTCCGCGTAGTTCTGCAGATATATGGCCACTTCTCCTCGCAAATGCCGAGCTGGACGATGAGTTGCTGTGGTAACGACCGCCGAGAGACCTGGAAGTAGTCCGAGATGTCTTTGACCACCTGCGCCGTCCAGCGTCCCGGAACTCCATGTGGCGGCTGAGCAAACGGAAACTCCGAAATGGACATGATCCGCTGTTCATCTTCTATGATGCTGCGGCGGTGCGGCATGAGGCTCCTGTAGACAGACTCCCATGATTTCTTCAACAGCTCCGGCTCAGGGAATACCAAGGCGGCAATCGAAGGCAAGGTGTAGTAGAGGACATCATTCACTTCGATGGCGATCTCCTCGATCCGACACCCAGTGCGTAGCTTGAAGCGATGAACCCCCAAATCAGGCACCTGCCGACGAACTGAGAGAGGCACCAGCGCGATGCGGTTCTCAGAAGGACTGGCATGAGCAGGGGGAAACGGAGGCGAACGCGGCCTCCTTTGATCACTATGGGCGTGTCTGCCATCACTCCTCCATTCACCCCAATCTTCTTCCTCATCCGAATGCCCTTGTGGGCCCGGTGTGAGCTGGATCCGCGGAATTCGTGATCGGGGGGAACGCGATCTGGGCAGCTCAGTGAGCGCTGGTGCATCCCGCGACGAGCCGTGGGATTGCACACTCTGCTGGTGTGCTATGCCATGGGTCCGGATGAACATCTGGATCTCATTGCCGTTGATGAAGTTGGGGAGGTGCTCGAGCGTGACGCGGCTCGTAGTTTGTATTGAGCCATCCGAGCGCAAAGTGCTAGTGATCATATATTCCGCCATAGTTCTGAGCCAACTAGGGCCCAAGGACAAAGCTCATGTTAAAGCACACCGCTCATGCAAACCAAGCACAATGCGACGAACGCAATCCCAAGCATGCACAAGAGGGAACAAAGGACAAGCTCACATGCGGATTTTGTCCCAAGTCGACGGCGAACGTCCCGCAGAAGGTGAGATTCAAAACCCTTGGCCTCATAAAGGCGTTTGAGAGCATCGAGCCCATGCTGTTGCTGAACCGCCGGTTGCGCACCGCGTATGATGAGCCACGAGCGAGAAGACCAAGAAGAATAGGTGAACATCCGATCATTGGCACTCCGAATTCCTTTGATTTGGGAGGGATGATCAGGTAGCTGCGGAGTGATAGTTCTGGAAGAAGAATCACATCGGTAACCCAGTACTTTGTCATCATGCTGAACCTCAAGCATCACTGGTGGGCGATAAAATTCCAGGAAAAGAAAGTTCTTGAGCACGGGTGAGTGTGGGGCTGAGTCACGAAGGAGAATGAAACGATTGTCGACGTAGCGCTCATGCCAAATCACACCAATGTCGGGCATGCAAAACCGCAGTGAAATCATGGTTCGGTGCCAGAAGAAATCCTCAACCGTAGCAACCAAATTGCACAACGGTGGCGCGGCTGGTGATCCCATAGCAACTCCTCGTTCTTGGCGGAACAAGTATCCGTTGATCTCGAAGTGACTGTTGTCAATGACAAAGTCCAGAAGGTGCCGGAGATCTTGTTCACGAAAAATTCGAGGGATCTTGGTCTGACGGCGCCACTTTCCTTTGAACATACGGCGTCGATGATCTGACTTGACTTCGTACACGGACCATTGCGAGGAACCGTGAAGGCCAACAACTTGATCATAGCGATGTAGAAGCACTTGAAGCGCCTGATGGAAACGTTCCGTAGGAATGGACGTGAAGAAGCCTGACAAGTCTTGCGATACCAGGTGGATGTACTCATCAGGATCTGCTTTTGACAGTGCTTCCCATAGCTGCTGGATAAGTTCTTGTACTGAAAGTTGACCTGCAATGCCGGGGAAAGCTGCCTTGGTGAGTTCAAATATGAGCGCACCGAAGACCGTGAGGAAGGGAGCCGCCCATGTGCGAAAGAATGAAATGATGGGTCGAGCTTTCTGCCAGTCCTTGGTCGGCTTTGGAAGGATGCGCGCTGTGGGCAACGGTGCTTGAAGTCGAAGTCCCCATGCGTATCGTTGACGTAGGAGAGAAGGTACCGTGGTTACCACTTCAGAGCGAAACGATGCTGCGGATTCGCGGCAAAGTGAGCCCCGCGCAGAATGTCTTCCGCATCAATATGGCAAACAGGGACGGGCACACTACATGTGCACGGGAGGGAAAATGATCCGCTGGGATAACTACCCAAGAAGACAAAGAGGCCACAGTGCGTTGCAACGATGCCGATGACCAATAAGCCTGATCTTGGAGGTTGATCCGATGGGTCTCCATTAACTGAGCCACGACCGGTTGTAGATCTGG
Organism: Effrenium voratum; assembly: GCA_963377175.1. Classification (NCBI taxonomy): domain Eukaryota; class Dinophyceae; order Suessiales; family Symbiodiniaceae; genus Effrenium; species Effrenium voratum. The sequence goes on from CAUJNA010002589.1 coordinate 7,228, forward strand.
AAGTAGATCGGAACCATGTACATGCCAGCGTCGAGCAAGTTTGCGAAGTTGCGTGGTGTAACGTTGATGCAATAGGTCGACATCACCGAAAAACTGATCCTTCATTGAGGCGGCCATGATCTCCACGTTAATGTCCGCATTGATGCGAGAAAAGTCATCCACCATTACTGCGTGACCATGTGCACGGAGTAGATGGTGGTCATCGATGTCTAAACAGCGACACGGAAAGGATGTGTCAGGCGTCCATTTGCGCTGCCATGTGCGATAGTTGTATATCTTGTCGCCCAATGTGGCGCTGCGGGTTCCCACAACCCGGATCTTTGGAATGAAAAGAGAAGGGAACAGATCCCGATGGGAAGCAATCCAGTTTTGTAACCATGTGCCAAGTAGCGCCTTCCAATTTTGGACATGCAGCGGCGGCAAAAGTAGCTGTGTCAGAGTGGAGGGTGGTTGCAGCCGTCGTTTGCGCAGTACCTGGGCGAGTAGCTTCTGGGCCTTGGAGCGGAAGGGTTCGTTGACAAATACTGCGAGCCGCAATAAGTAGTACAGCTGAGTGGGAGGGAAAGCGGCTGACAGTAGGTCACGCATGACTTGGAACGACGCTCCTGTATTCGATCCCAGCTGATAGAGGATCGAGTAGTGGGCTTGAATGTCATCCAGGGTGTCAGGTCGTAGTTGCCGTTGGAGATCCGGATGTAGTCGTCGTCGAAAGCGCTTGTGCAAGCCGATGGAAGTGGGCGTCGACAACGAGTGGCGTCGAAAATCTACAAGATGTTCCCGGAAGCCAACCTTGCGCAAGATTCTGTGTACCCAGGGCGCATTCAAATGCGGGCGTAGCAGGTATTGCCATTTGCTTTCTTGAACCCACACCGAGGAAACTGGAAGTCTGATTTCCACTGGTACAGCACAGAAGAGCCAGTAAGTATTGGATCGTTTCCAGTAGTGAAGCGCCGGTTCAAAGAAGGCATGCCGTCCACGAAGTAGTTGCAGAAATTTGCGACTGCGTGAGTGTTCACGACGTAGAACATCCTGATCAGTCGCCCCAACATAGTATGGTGTGTGCCATGGGGAAAGTCGAATGTAGACGCACGGTTGTTGGTGATGACCTGGATCATGTATGAAGTCGTAGAGGTCAGGAAATCGCGCCCGCAATGAGCGTAGATGTCGCGAGTCAGCGAAAGTCGAGTGCATGATTTCACACAAGAGAGAAGTCTTGTAGAAGTGAAGGACTTCGAAGAACGGCGGGAGGTAGCCGTGATCCTGTGAAATGAGACGTTGTAAGAAACTGATCAATAAATAGGCAGCGCACCGACATCTGTGAAGTTCATACCTGTTGGCCACGGTGTGCTGAGAGTTGGACATGGCGCAATTCGGAATCTGGAGGGCTATCCGGACCACAACTAAGACCTCGAGGATGAGACCCAGCCACGGCAATTGTATGATGGATTCGTACTCCTCAAGTGGAATCGACGGTGGTGGTAGTCCAGGGAAACAGTAATGCCAGCACGTCGAGAATGTAGTCAACGAGTGCAGAAGGTCGTCCAGCGACTGCCATTGTGCAACATCATCATAGATTCCGCAGTGGCGAAGTTCATCCAACATGGTGAGATGCAACCAACGAAATCTACCACAAGGCGGCGACATAAATACAAGCATCTCAGACAATCACACAAGAGGCAACGCAAGAACAAGCAAGTACAAGATCAATCATGTGCAACGCAAACACTTGACGGACGAATTTTCACCTGGACTTATCCGTGACATTGTTGCCGCTCCGGGCTCATATGAGATCGAAGGTCGAAATGATGCCTTCTCATCCACAAAGCAGGCGAGCGGTCACGATGAGGTGACTCAATGCCTTCTCGGTGAGTTTGGTAAGGTACCCGGGTTCAAGACCCCATAGTGCTGCCATTGCACCGAGTGTGGGCGCATCGCCCTTCGGCGTGCGCTGCCTGGCCTGAAGAAGCTGCGTCGCCATAGAATCTAACGACTTGTTGCCGTTGAGCCGGGACGGGTGATTGGCCCACTTAACCAGCGACGCCAAAGTGGTTGTTGTGGGTGCTTGCTTGAGGAAAAGGCGAGGTTGGTCACTGGTCCATGTGTAGTACTTGACAACTTCATCCGGCGTGCTGTGAATGGTGAGCAACTGTGACGCCGCCGGTTTGGACGGCGGTGACGACACTCCGTGAAGAGACTGCATGATCCGAGGTTGCACCACGCTATCAAACGACTTGCCATCCAGGGCGGCAGCGCTGGCTGTGGGAAGGGAGCTGGCAGGTGAAGAGGATGGTGTGTGGTTGACCGGTGGCGGTGTAACCAACTCTGCATCATCTTTTTGGTTTGTCATCGTGGGCGAGGTCGATGCGCGAAGTGATGCAGAATACTGAGCTTGGAGAAGTTCATGTGCACGATTCAAATCATTGAACTTCTTGACCATGTCATCGGTCTGGGCGGCAGGTGCGAGAGAGGTGTGATGTTGTTGAAGAAATTGAAGTACCAGGTTGGCCAAATGGTCGTGGACCTTGATGCGCTGATTGAAGTCATCAATGTTGAGACCCAGCGTGTTGGCAAGGTCCTTTTCCAGGGTGAGCAGGTTGAGGGACTGCGATCTTCGTAGTAATTTGGAGCAGGTACTCCAAAGTAAGGCCTCAGTGCGGGTGCGAAATCCTTCCCACGTCACGAATCGGCCGTGTGCAAACGGCCTGAGTAGCCAGTTGGTGAGGCCCCGTGGATAACCTGAACCAGGCGTACGTCCCTAATATCCATGCCTGACATGTCGCGAAGGTTGCCATGTGGAGTGTTGGCAACAGTCATGGGCAGGCTGAAGTGGTAGAGTTGATTGACATCAAACATGCCATCTGGTGTCCAGTCAGGCGAGGGAGTAAGCCAGGCTTTCTGAGGACGAACCGGTAGAGCTGCAGAAAAACCAGGTGAAGGTGTAGGTTGGGAAGTAGTGACCGGTGGTGGCATCATTGGTGGGATGAACTTGGACGGTGTGGGATCAGGAGGGATCGGCATCATGTAGTTGATCGCCGGGTATTGGAATTGCTGCGTGGGGTTGTGAGTCGATTGAAAATTGGTAGGCGCCATCGGAAAGTTGCTAGCAGCATTGTAGCCGGAGTTGTGTTGCCATGAAACCAAGTTGTTCCAATCCATGTTCTCCGAGACCTGGTTGTCATTGTGTTCGCGTCGGTGTGCTTTACGAGCTTGAGGGGAAGAACTCCGATCACGTCTGCGTCGAGTCCTGGATCTGTCACGATCATCACGTCGAGACATGGTGACGCAACTAAATCGGAATTTGCACACTTCCACCTTGAGAGAAACGAATCCGACAAAATGCAAGTCAATGCAAGTTCAAGTCAGCGGCGATCAGTAGCAAGTCAATGCAAGTTCAAGTCAGCGGCCATCAGCAGCAATGGTGATAGAAACGAATCCGACAAAATGCAAGTTCAAGTCAGCAGCCATCAGCAGCTATGGTAAGAGCAACGAATCCAACAAAATGCAAGCCAATGCGATTCAAGTCAGCAGCCTTCAGCAGCTATGGTGAGACGTCGCTATGATCTGACAGCTATCTTCCCTTTAGTGAAACCTCGTTCCTGGTTAAATGTGAAATTCCGCTGTTCTATGATACGCACGTTGAGGTCAAATTTTCCGACAGAGCCGGCCCGGGGTCACACAATGGGTACACCCGAGGATTCCCCACGAATGGGGTGTACACACTTGAACTCCAGATGGAGAGTGCTAATCTTTCGAGTACAACTGATGAGTCTCGAGTACAACCGACAAGTCTCGAGTACGATGAGTTTCGGCTCGCAATGCACTTGGCTTCCCTGTAGGTACTTTAACAGGGAAACACAAAACAACGGCGGTTCAGGGAGGGGACCAAAAGGACTTTCAGCAACATCACGACGCAGGTACAGGTGTCCACGTCTGGACACCCTTCCCACCTTTGGCAGTAGCTTCATTGCGGGCAGTATGCCAAAGGTGCTGCACGCCCCTGCTGCGAAATAGAAAGGGTGGTGACAGGGCATTCTGTCACTCCGCACACACACACACACACACACACACACACGCAAAACCCAACGGAGTTCGCGGAGTTGGGTCTCACCCCAAAGTGCAAAGTGGCAACGGGGCCCATACGCTGGCTTATTCGATCTTTGATCTGCACAAACTGGGTGTGAAAGAGAAAAAAACACGTGAGAGAGAAATAGACCGAGAAAATTAAAAATAAGGAAAGAAACAGAGCAAGGGAAGGAGAGAGCGAGCTGAAGAGCGAGAGAGAGAGAGAGAGAGAGAAAAAAAAGGAAGAAAAAAACAACATGATCGTGAGGCTTGAAATGAGCGTGGGTGGCGATGCAGCTGGAAAACATTCCCGAAATCACCATGCCAAGACACTCACCTGTTCGACAAGCAGCTCGTTTCCAACGAAAAAACAGTGCCTTACGACGCACAAAAGCGAGTGGTCCACCCATGGACAACATGTTGAAAGCTCAATCCGACCCCATTGTGAGATTCTCCAAATCCGCCATCTAGCAAACGCAGACTTGATTCTGACAAGCTGTTTTTTTTCTCACTTTGGGCTCGCCAGACTGCACTGCTGAATGTCTGTGTCCGAAAGCAGCTCTTTGGCTCTTTCCGAAGTATTGGGCCAAGAATGGCCCGATGTCCCACCAGCCAGGATGTCGGGTCAAATCACGTGCGTTGTCCTCACAGGCTGCGGCTGTCAAGTCGTGCCCGGACGTCAGCTCTGGTTTCTGCGCTGCCCTCTGTTCTAGGCCTGGCCGACGAAAAGGGAAGAAGCCCATCCGCCTTGCTAGCACACGAAACAATGGGGCATCTGTGGGCAAGCAGCTATCTGTCACGCGAGCGCAGCACCTCTGCAACGCATTGCAATGCCCAAGAGTTTGAGGGCGCCTGGATAGCCAAGTTGCTGCTTTTAAACATCAACTGGCCACTGTGACTGAAATTCAATCACTTTTCTGAAAGTGACGACTGGTTGTCGCGTTGTAATAATGGTTGAAAGCAAGTCTGCTTGTCTTTTTTGTTTACTCAAAGCTGGGTGGGTTGAATCACCATCGCTGCGGGGCACCAATGGTGAAATCAATCCATGTGCGCTTGCGAGCACATCGGAACGGCCATTCCAGACACACGCTGTCCGATGTCAAGAAGGCGGAGCACCCACTTCAGAAGCACAGCTTGGTTTCATCCACAAGTGCCCATCAATTTTCTTTCAAAAGGACGCCTGGGATGCTGATGACTGCAGTATGTTGTCTCTGCAAAGTACCAACACGCTTCCGCCTGAGGTAAAGTACACCCACATTTTACCCTATTCCCTAAACATGGAGTGTCTGGGGCGAAATTCCAATGACCACAAGTTTCCTTTCAAGCTCGTCACCTCTAGCCCTTGCACTTTGCAGTGCAAGGAGGCTGTCACCTGCTAGGGTGAGATGTTTGTCAGGGCTCAAGCAAGGCCGATGGAACCGAACAGTTTGCAGCGCCACTCTCTGACAGGAATGGTGCTGAGTTCAGGGCTCAGGTCGACTAAGATGGACGGAGTCAAAGCATGTTTAGCAACCAGAAAAATCCATCATGCAAAGTCCAGAGGTGAGTGTCCTGAGTACCTGCTACTGGTACCTGGATCTTCTGGGATCAGGGTGAGTTGATACCCTTCCCTACAACATGGCATAGGGCTTAAGAGGGTTAAAGTACCTCCTTCGAAGACTCGGATCCTTAAGTGTCCCCTTGCTGAATTTGAAAGCACTTTCGGGAGGTTTTCGACGTGTAGGCATTTCTTTTGGTGAATCCCCACCAGCTGAGCTGGGCTGTGCTGAGCCTCATATCGCGTTTTGCAGGGGATTGGGCGTAAATGTTGCTTCGAGCAATTCTTGCAGTTCTGGCGGCTTCTCCTTCTTGAAAACCGCCCGTTGCGCGGTGTTCTAGCAAAAACATACCCGCAAAAGAGGTGCCAATACCCGCAAAAAGGGCGCACATACCCTCAAAACGAGCGCAAATCCGAAACGTGTAACAATTGATTGCAAGTTGCAAGAAACAGTGGACATCAAATGTGCGTTTGTTTGGTGGTATGAGCACTTTTGGGCGCCAATCAGTGGCCTGCACATGCTTTTCACGCTTTTGCCCCCATGGACTGCACCATGCCATCCCGCTAAAATTGCGACCAAACGCATCAAGTGACCTCCTCCATCGGTACCGCCCGCAGCTTTGCAGCCGAGGCAGGAGAGATGGTCAGAGTCCCGGGCTTGGTCATGGCCAAGGGTGCGACCAAGTCAACCTGCTTTGCACCCTTTCTCGCAAGCGCGTCAGAATCTCAACCAGCCGGCTGGCGCTTGTTCCTAAAGCCCTGGACACCTGGAAGCGAGCCTTCAGGAAGCACGAGATCGGTTTACAGTGTGCAGTAAAGGCAAAACCAGCGCAGCACCCAGACAAACCAGTATGAAACCAAACTTCGGCGAATCCCGGCTTCTGCGAAATTCTGCGAACTCCCGGCACCTCCCACGAACTTCTGCAACTCCCTCGCCTCTTGTGAAATTTCTGTGATCCCCCGCCCCCTTCTCACCGGTCGGAAAGTCCTGGCCCTTTTGGCAAGCTGCAAACCGCATGCCACGGATTCCCGCAAAAGCCAAGAGCGGCACCCCGAACCCAAGCAAGTTCTGCGAACCCCCAGCGACTTCTGCGAACCACTGGGTCAGGCAATCCGAAATCTGCTGACCGCGTACCCCATTGGCTTTGCTCTGAGTCTGACAGTGTGCTGCTTCCGCGGAGAATTCGAGCGCACGATCTGCTAGTTCTTCCTTTTTTTGTGCAAATCGACCACATCCCTTCCTCGACCTTCCGCGGAAAAACACATTCCGCAAACCTTCCGCCTCCGTGCTACCTGATTGTCTAAATGTCCACATCTAGACATGTTCGCTTAAGCATCTTGAGCGGGAAAAACACACGAAGCGCCAAGCAGGGAGAGTAAAGGCCAAAACACTCAAGACACTGCGGAGCTTGCAAAGTCGGCACTGGCTTCCTGGTCCTATTCGAAGCTCTGCGAGGGGGGGGTTTCGCGGGGCACGAAGCGGCGCCAGAAGATTCACAATCAGCTCTCGAGACTTTGATGTTGGAGGTCGAAATTGGGCCAGCAAGGCCCCGCAGGAGTCGCCAGACTTAAAGCAGAATGGGTACAATGCTGGGTTGGCCCCAATTGTGGGTCACCAGAGCACACGGTTGGCTGGCTAGCGCGCCTGAGACAGCGCTTTTCCAGCGCCTTTGCCATGTTTGTCAAATGCCAGCCGAACTGGTTGCGACCCAGTTTCTCCTACGGCAGCCGGTGTGCCCAATAATGGGAAGGATGAACGTCTCCATGGTTACTTGCTCTCATACAAAATCCAGATGTTGCTGCTTTGGCCCAGATACGAGGTGCGTTAAAGCTTCGACTTTTACCAAGGCAGGGCAGTGCGAAAATAGCCTTCACTAAGTGGGCCGTTTCATCTATTTGCAGCAGCCGGCGGGCTGACCTGATAAAGGGTAAACTAAAGGAGTAGCAACCGGGGGCACCCTGTGTTTTGCTGAGCCCAAGGCTCGCAGCACCCCTACTTGACTGCTCAGGGCTTTCCAAGCTGTTGTTGGAATGGAGCTGAGTTCACCATGGCAATCTCAAGCAACGTTGTCGTCACAGACCCTGACTGCATTTGCAGGCCCGGACATCTGGAAGCGAGCCTTCAGGAAGCACGAGATCGGTTTACAGTGTGCAGTAAAGGCAAAACCAGCGCAGCACCCAAACAAACTAGTATGAAACCAAACTTCGGCGAATCCCGGCTTCTGCGAAATTCTGCGAACTCCCGGCACCTCCCACGAACTTCTGCAACTCCCTCGCCTCTTGTGAAATTTCTGTGATCCCCCGCCCCCTTCTCACCGGTCGGAAAGTCCTGGCCCTTTTGGCAAGCTGCAAACCGCATGCCACGGATTCCCGCGAAAGCCAAGAGCGGCACCCCGAACCCAAGCAAGTTCTGCGAACCCCCAGCGACTTCTGCGAACCACTGGGTCAGGCAATCCGAATTCTGCTGACCGCGTACCCCATTGGCTTTGCTCTGAGTCTGACAGTGTGCTGCTTCCGCGGAGAATTCGAGCGCACGATCTGCTAGTTCTTCCTTTTTTTGTGCAAATCGACCACATCCCTTCCTCGACCTTCCGCGGAAAAACACATTCCGCAAACCTTCCGCCTCCGTGCTACCTGATTGTCTAAATGTCCACATCTAGACATGTTCGCTTGAGCATCTTGAGCGGGAAAAACACGCGAAGCGCCAAGCAGGGAGAGTAAAGGCCAAGACACTCAAGACACTGCGGAGCTTGCAAAGTCGGCACTGGCTTTCTATTCGAAGCTCTGCGGGGGGGGGTTTCGCGGGGCACTTCTGCATGGCAGGGCAGTTCTAAAATAGGTGAAGGCTAAGGTGGCATGTTGAGCATGTTGCTAGGCAATCTGCATGTTTATGCGTATGAGCTGCATCTATTTGGGCTGACCTGACAAAGGGTAAACTAAAGGCGTAGTAAGCGGGGCACCCTTGTGCTTTGCTGAGCCCTGAAAGGCTTGCAACACCGCTACTTGACTGCCCAGGGCTTTCCAAAAGGTTCAAGATTGCTGTTGGAATGGAGCTGAGTTCACCATGGCAGTCTCAAGCAACGTTGTCGTCACAGACCCTGACCGCATTACAGGAAGGATGCAGCGCAGTTGTCTTCAGGAAGGGTTCTACCCAGTATTACTGCCGCGTTGCACGTGAGGCAGGCTTGCGCGGTGATAAATTTTGCAAAGCCAGCGCCAAACCGGGAGGAACCTGGCTCGGCATTCAGCACGGTCGGCGCCTGCATGGTTTTCCAAAACGGTCAGCCATGACACTTCTGAGTCTGTGCCGTGTAGATTGAATGAGCAGCGACCAAGATGCAAGGGTTACGTTTTGATGGGCTTGCTGGGGTCAACACAGTAGCTACTCGCATTGTGTGTGGCACTAAGAACAAGCTTTGTTTGCGCGTACCCGCTTGCATGCATGAAAGGCACTTTTGTGAGAAATTCAATGCTGCCTGCTGGCAGCTCCTTCTTTGCAACGCGCAACACAAGCCAACAAAATTAGAGTTGCGGCGGCATTCCGCGAAAGCAGACTTTGCAAGCCTATAAAGGCTTGTCAATTGATTTGGACTATGCTCCGCGGAAGCTTGCTCGAGCTTCCGCTCTCTGCGCAAATCCTTCCGGCACCGCCCCGAAAAAGGGTTCCTTGGGGATTTTGATCGCTGCGCGAATGACTTCTGCGCAATCTCCACCCAAGCGCCTTCCAGCTTTGCAGAACACTACCTTGATGCCCTTCTCCTGGCTTGCTGCTACAAGGGCATCATTGTCTGAAGCAGGCCTGCGAAACAAGAACAGCGCGAACGAAGGGTTTGTACATGTGCTGCGGCCCCTGTTTCTGAGGCCACGCAACAAAACACGTTCTTGTTCGCCCCCGCGAAATCTCAATGTTTTGCATAGCGTGCTTAGGCTCCTATGGCGCCTAAACACTGCCTTGCGGAAAAGAACAATGTTGCAAGCTAAACCATGTTTCCCTCCCAGTTGAAACAAGGGCGGGCAAGTCTCTGCCAGAATGAGCTTCCACACTTCGTCCACGCCACAGTTCAACGCAAGCTGCGGACCTTCTGCAAGAGGTTCTCACCTGCCGCGAGCAGTCATAGATCGCAACCAGCGCTTCTGTGTGCAGCAACAGGCGACCTGACAACGGGTAAGGAGTAGTGAGTGGAAATACTGGGCAATCCGCATACTGCTCCAGACTGCGCGCCCCATTGGTTTTGCTCTGACAAAAGGACATCAGACGAAAGTTCTGCCCTTGCGTTTATATGGCTGCTGTGTGTGACTGAACACAGACGCACGTTGTCGTTTAATGCCTGAAGATCCCGTTTTGCCGCACAAGCCCCTTGTGTTTCGTTCATCCTTGAAAGGCTCGCAACACCCCTGCTTGACTGCCAAGTTCCAAAGATCGGGGCTTTGCAACAGGTGCGCCAGACTGCTATCTGAATGGAACTGATTTGACCATTGCAAGCCCAAGCGCCTGGGCGGCGCGTGCTTCAGTAGCGCTGCAGGAGAGCCTTCTGTCTCCAACTCCTTTCACGCAAGTGGAAACGGCTAGTGAGATAGCTCGAGCTATAAATCTTGCATCCTCGTCGAAAGACTTCTGCTTGGGTCCACTTGGCAAACTTGCGATGGTTGCTTGTGGTTCGGCGTCAAAAGCTGCAAAGCCGAGCAGGCGGTAACTGCCAAATGTCAAGGGTTCCGCTGCCCAATCTTGATGAACAACAAAACGAATCTTTCGGAAGCCGTGGCTAGCAGCTTACTGCGAAGCCGACTGCCTGTTACAGCGGGCAGCTGCGCACACTGTGCTGCCAAGCCTAGGGGCCTAGAGTAAAGGCCCACGTGAGCGGAGAGCACGAGTGAGCGGCGCTGACCAAGATAAAGGTCTCATTTCATTGCCAACTCTGCTGCTGCGTGGGATACATCCTCTGCTCCAACACGCACAACTGTTTTGAAGCGGCCTTCCACGTGGGCGCTTTTCCACTTCAGCAAGCTCTGCGGGCAACGCTCACTATGTTTGAGCAAGAGCCCACAAGCACAAAGACTTTTGCATGTTTGGGCTCCGCTCAAGTCAAGCACTTTGATGGGTCGCGATGGGTCGCAAGGACACCTTTGGGCCCATTGAAACTGTCATGCCTCGGTCGGAAGGAAGCAGAAGAGGCGTGTCAATTTCATCCGCAGGGCACCCCGCCGGGCTGGCGGGGCTCGCGGCTGCTGCTGGCTGCGCCATCAAGCTGCGGGCACGCTCTGGCATGCCGTTCTGCAGGTTATTCACACCTCTGTGTTGCAAAGGTTGTCCATGTCTTAGACATGTTGGCCCTGGGTCAAGATGCGGCTCTGTATCCATGCAATGCCCTATGTGACCTTTCAAGATGCGATTTCCAGGCACTTTATTGCGCATGAACAATGCAGTACCGTGAGCAAACGCAGCCCCTGTAGCCGACTGCCGACTGCAGGGAATCCTGCAGAAACCGCAGCACGCTTCGAAGGCCGACTGCCGATTACCACAAAACCAAGTCATACACGAGGCTGCTGTGGGCCCTGCCCTCAATGTCAGCACAGACCACAAGATCACCAGCCCAAGCATGCTTGGGCTCCGGGCAAGTCAAGCACTTTGATGGGTCGCGACGGGTCGCAATGGGGCAGTGTTGGGCCCATTGAAACTGTCATGCCCCTCGGTCGGAAGGAGGCAGCAGGGCTGGCAGAGCTCGCGGCCGCTGGTGCTGGCTGCGCCATCAAGCTGTGGGCAGGCTCTGGTATGCATTTATGCAGGACACTCACACCTCTGCGTTGCAAAGGCCGCAGCAACTCGTCAAATGCCCAAACCTGGATTTGGCGGCTCAATGGAACAAGGGTCAATCAAGTGCTTTGCGCAATCGCATTTCCCAGCCAAAATCTGGGCCGCCAGAATCAGTGTCCGTGTGTCATACTCGCTAGCCTCCGGCACCTTTCCATGGCAATTGCTGATCGGAGACACGGGCGGGAAAACGGTCTCCGTGAGCAATCAGAATCAGCAAGCTACAATGGCTACAATGCTCTAGCTTCCTCTGAGCCGAAAGCAGCAAGCATCGCAGATTGTGTCTTTAGCCAAAGGCTAAGACTTAAAAATAAATCATCAAATGCGAAAATGTCGTCCCCCGCCCATCACACATCGGGGCGAGACCCCCTCAAATCCAGGCCCGTTCTCTAGGGAAGGGGTCAAGACAAACCGTTGGGGCCTCCATGTCCCATGAGGCAAACGCCTAGGGTTGTCCTTTTGGTGAGTTTCTCTTGGTTATCCTCTTCGTTCTCGCTTTGGTTATCCTTTTGGTATTCCTCTACCCCCCCCAAAAAAAAACAAGGAGAAAAAAAAACCTCACGAAATGCCAGACCCGCGTAGTTGCCCAAACAAATAAAAGCGCGCCTCAACTGCCCCCGCTCCAGCCTCGAAACGCCGCTCCGCTCCTTTCCTCGCTTCGCCGATTTGGATGCCCTCCGAGCGCTACACTTCAGCGCGATTCCGGAAAACGGGGCGATTCCGGGGCACCCGGCGGGAAGGACCCAAGAAACCAACAAGCAGAGGGCTGAACAATTCGGGTTCCTCACTTCAACCAAGACAACTTGTTTCTGTGTGCCCTCAGTCAACTCAGCGCCACACCCCCCACCGTCGATCACTCACTCACTCACTCACTCACTCACTCACTCACTCACTCACTCACTCACTCACTCACATCACATCACTTCGCGCACAATCCGCTCACATCAAGCCTCGCTCACTCACGCACCCAGCCAGCTAGCCAGGCAGGCAGCCAGCCAGCCAGCCCGCTAACCAGCCAGCCAGCCAGCCAGCCAGCAAGTCAGCCAGCCAGCCACTCACTTACTGTACTCACTCCCGCCCCCTTTCCACTCACTCACCCCCTCTCATTCACTCACTCACCGAATCGCTCAACCGCCCTCGCATCGCCACCCTCTCGCTCGCTACTTGCTCCACATGCTCCCCTGCCTCCCTCCCCTCCCTCCCTCCCTCCCACGCACGCACACACGCACGGCGCCTCGCAATACGCACTTTCACTCCTCCCTCACATCACTCACCTCACCTCATCACCTCTCCTCACCTCAACTCAATCAACTCACTCACCTCACCTCAACTCACCTCACTCGCCTCACTCGCCTCACTCGCCTCACTCGCCGCACTCGCCCCACTCGCCTCACTCGCCTCACTCGCCCCACTCGCCTCACTCGCCTCCCTCGCCTCACTCCCCTCACTCACCTCACTCACCTCACTCACCTCACTCACCTCACTCACCTCCCTCACCTTCCTCACCTCACTCACCTCACTCACCTCACTCACCTCACTCACCTCACTCGCCTCACGCACCTCACTCACCTCACTCACCTCACTCGCCTCACTCACCTCACTCGCCTCACTCGCCTCCCTCGCCTCACTCACCTCACTCACCTCACTCACCTCACTCACCTCACTCACCTCACTCCACCTCACCTCACCTCACCTCACCTCACCTCACCTCACCTCACCTCACCTCACCTCACCTCACCTCACCTCACCTCACTCACCTCACTCACCTCACTCACCTCACTCACCTCACTCACCTCACTCACCTCTCTCACCTCACTCACCTCACTCACCTCACTCACCTCACTCACCTCACTCACCTCACTCACCTCACTCGCCTCACTCGCCTCACTCGCCTCACTCGCCTCACTCGCCTCACTCGCCTCACTCACCTCACTCACCTCGCTCACCTCACCTCACCTCACCTCACCTCACCTCACCTCACCTCACCTCACCTCACCTCACCTCACCTCACCTCACCTCACCTCACCTCACTCAGTAACTAAGTGGCTAAGTGGCTAAGTAGCTAAGTAGCTAAGTAGCTAAGTAGCTAAGTGTGTAGCTAAAGTAGCCAACTAAGTTACTAGTTGTGTGGTTAGCAAGAATCCATTTGAGCACGTGCCAAGACTATAGAGCAAGTGCATTGAAATGTAAAAAGAAAATGCACACCTTCTTGGATTGGTGCTTCGCTGTTTTGAAAATCCTCAACGATTGTTGTCAAGATCTCCGGGAATGACCTCTTGCTTCATTGCTCAGTTGCTTGTGTTTGTGTTTGTGTTTGTGTGTTTGGGCATGTGTTTGAGGTCTCTTTCTTTCGTGTGAAGTCCGTGCATTTGCTGACTTGCTTCCTTGCATGTTATGTTCGCTTGTTTCGCTCTCTCTCTCTCTCTCTCTCTCTCCCTCTCTCTCTATCCCCACCTCTCTCTCTCTCTCTCGCCTCTCTCTCTCTCTCTCTCACTCTCTCTCTCTCTCTCTCTCTCTCTCTTGTCTGTATTTATTTCACTATTTCTACATTTATTTCGGTAAATATTTATGTATCATTTATTTATTACGCTCTTTCATTCTTTCATTCTTTCAATATTTCATTGTTTCGGTATTTTTCTTCTTTCTTTCCTTCTTTCTTTCTTGCGTTCTGCCTGTCTTTGTTTCTCTTACAGTGTTTGTTAGTCTTTCTTGTCTTTCTTTTTCCCTGTGTTTTCGTGTTTTTTTTTTTTTTTCTGTTCTGTTAATCTATGTCTGGTATGTATGTAATTATTTGTTTATTTCGTTATTTAGAATTCCTTGTGTCTTCCTTACATTATTTCGTTATTGTATTTGTCCTTCCTTCTTTCCTGTATTCATGTCTGTCTTTCTTTATTCCTGGCTTCCTTCCTTCCTTTCTGTCTGTCTTTCTTTATTTTTCTCTGTCTTTCCTTGTCGTTTCTATTATGTGCTGCCCCCCCCCCATCTCTATTGGTGCTTCTATACTGCTATATGTATTTATTGCGTTCTCTATTGTGTCCATCTTTCCTTTCTGTTCTTCTGTTCTGTTCTTTTCTGTTCGGTTCTTTTTCTTTTCAGCTATTTTGCTGTCTTTCCTTCCTCAACTGTTGATGCATTCGTTTGTTTATCTACCAATGTGATGGTGCTAGTTACCTTCTCTCTCTCTCTCTCTCTCCTTCTTCCTTATTTGCTTTCTTGCTCTTTTTCGTTCTTTCCTTCTGTATTTATATGTCCTTCCTACTTATTTCTTTCATTATTTGTGTTTATTTATGTCGTTCTTTCGTTTAAAAAATGCTTTCTTTCGTTCTTTCTGTCATTAATCTTTCTGACAGTATGTGTTATTCTGTATGATATCTCTTTTTTTCCTGTCTTTCTTTCTGTCTGTCTGTCTTTATTTATTTATTTATTTCCTGCCTTCCTTCCTTCCTTCCTTCCTTCCTTCCGTCCTTCCGTCCTTCCGTCCTTCCGTCCTTCCGTCCTTCCGTCCTTCCGTCCTTCCGTCCTTCCGTCCTTCCGTCCTTCCGTCCTTCCGTCCTTCCGTCCTTCCGTCCTTCCGTTCCTTCCTTCCTTCCTTCCTTCCTTCCTTCCTTCCTTCCTTCCTTCCGTCCTTCCGTCCTTCCGTCCGTCCTTCCGTCCTTCCTTCCTTCCGTCCTTCCTTCCTTCCTTCCTTCCGTCCTTCCGTCCTTCCTTCTTTCCTTCTTTCCTTCTCTCTTGCTTGCTTGCTTGCTTGCTTGCTTGCTTGCTTGCTTGCTTGCTTGCTTGCTTGCTTGCTTGCTTGCTTGCTTGCTTGCTTGCTTGCTTGCTTGCTTGCTTGCTTGCTTGCTTGCTTGCTTGCTTGCTTGCTTGCTTGCTTGCTTGCTTTCCTTCTTGCCTTCATTCCTTTCTTCTTTCTTTCTGGATGTCTGTCTGTCTGTCTATCTGTCTATCTGTCTATCAGTCTATCTATCTGTCCACCTGTCTATCTGTCTATCTGTCTATCTGTCTATCTGTCTATCTGTCTATCTGTCTATCTGTCTATCTGTCTGTCAGTCTTTGTTTGTTTGTGTGCTTGCTTGGTTGCTTGCGTGTCTGTTAGCTTGCTTCTTCTCAGTTGTTTGAGCTAGCTAGATATCAGTGAGATCAACAAGCGACATAGCGCAATAAATCAAGTACGTGATGAGCCAACCAGCTAGAACATGGCTGTGGAAAATCTTTCTGTGATACCCAACATGGGCCATCCCCATTCCTCATTGGCAAGGCGCCCAAAATCTACGGTTCAGAGCTACTATTTCGCAGCTCCGATCTGCTAAATTCTAACTCCGGGCAACGGCCACAGTGGCAGTGGATGGGAGTGGGGGGGCGGCCGCAAAAAACGCCCCTAACACATCGCCGGCTGCCTGGTTGGTGGCGCTTTCCATTCCAACCAGCAGATCAACAGCTCCACACCACGTTGCCATGGCCTTCCATGGCTGGCAGTTTCTCGGGCGGAAGGTTCCGCCAATTCAATCGGCCCTCGAGCTTTCAGTGCCCATCTTGCGCTAGCTCAATGTCCACCTTGCAAAGAAAAGGAGACCATCTCCCAATTCCTCATTTCCTTGGCAGAAACGGGAACAACACAGCCATGACTTGCTTATTTTGCTCCCCCCAAAAGCGGCCGGTCATACATTCATGGGGTGTGTTGGGGCTCATGGCGTGCTGCCACTAAAAAAGAAGAAGAAACAAAAAACGTTGCTGATTTGAGTCATAATCAAACCCAGGTACTGAACGAGCATACCCCAAACCATATTAAAAAATGAGATGGGGCTAGGACGGCAGTAGGACGGCACCTATGGAACGAGGACGGTTTTCCATGTTGAGTGTGTCTCAACTGTTCTAAGCTTCCTTGCAATCGCACAAGAGGTCTCTGTACTTTGCGTTGAACTGCTCGTTGTCTTGCTGGTGCTCAGTAGGGAATGAGCCAGGGTGTTGGGAATGCACCTAGGGATTGCCTTAAAGGAGGGCTTATTGGGGTCCTTCCCCCATTCCCAGCATCCGAGTCACGTTGTTTCTGTTGGTTCTTAAGCATGTAGGAATCCCTGTTGGTTCTGAAGCATGTGCGGAACCCCTGTTGGCTCTTAAAATGAACTGTGGGAAACTTTTTGGTCACAAAACCAAATCGCTGTGACGCTGTGGGCTTTCGAGATCCGATGGCCAACCGTTTCTCCGGGTCTCACCGGCGCAAGGGCAGCGAGACCACGCCAGGCCTAAGGCAGGCGTCGGAGTCTAGCGGATAAGTGGGGGCTGGAAACGACGGACCGCCTTTTTCTACGGAAGCCCCCAAAATGGTGGTGTTCCTTTTAGTTGCCCTGTAAAACCCGCCAAAAAAGGGGGCCCGAAAATAACGCACCCAATGGACCGATTCCTATCTTCAGGAACACCCGCGTTTTGCTTTCCGGTCGCTCCAGTGCGGTTGGCCCAGCGCCTTTTGCATAGGGGGGTTGGCAACCCTCCCCCCCCCCCTTCCCCAAGGACAGGGCCGCTTTAAGAGGATCAGCTTCCAACATCCTTCTGTCCGCTTCCATTGGACTCCGGATTTTATGGTTGATCCAGAAGTGGGACCAGGTTATGTAAATGTTTGCTTAGAATTGACGGCCAAACCATGGTGGTGGAAATCAGCCTTGCTATGATACTAACATGGGTACTTTCTCACTTTGAAGGGATTCAATGGGGCATGGGCCCTGTGGTGGACATCATGAAAGCATGGTTGGATTTGTGAACCCCTTTTGAGGATGATCCAAACATTCAAAGCCATAGCCAAGAACCAAAGACGATGAATGCCCAAGGTCCTGCCTCAAAACCCAACCCAAGTCGCTCTCGGGGAGGTGCCACAAATCAAAGTCAAATTCCACACCACTTGCCCTCCCAGCAAGCATGGGAGTGGAGGGCCTTTCCAGCAGGACTCCAGTCTTCCAGTAGCTTCCTGTCAGCTCCCATGATTTCTCGGAAAACCCCTTGCCTTTCCTTCCCCGTTTCACAGAAATCCTGCCAAGGATTCTTGGCCATGCTCCCCCCGCACAGATTTCTATGCTCCCTTTTAAACACGACCAACTAAACTCGGCCGCGCGCGGCGCCGCGCGCGCCTCCTCAAACGCCACGGCCTCCCAGTCTTCCGGGAACTCGCAGTCCATGACCATCCGAAGCCGAAGCGGAAAAAAAACAGCTTCGCCGGACTCCCTCGGTGGCAAAAGTTCTGCTCCCCCGCGAAAAGCCTTTTTAACTGTTGGTGGTTTCAGGGGGAAAACCCATGAGTTGGCCAAAAGTTTTTTCCAGTCCTAACATCCCTTGGCAAAATGCACTCTCTGACGCAAACGGAGTCATCCAAGCCGATTCCACACCCTCAATACGGGGGCCTCAGCTAGCTAAATCCATTAGTCTGATGCGGCAGCTGCTTTTCCTTTTTTGGATTCCCCCGAAAAGTGGCGATCTTTGGTTGCGACAGCTTCAGGTCGGTTTAAGAACGGGCGGAAACCATGTTCAGAAACTAAAAAGGCGGAGATCCGCACCCATTGATGGCAAGGGGAGTGTCTCTACCCTTTATCTACCCGAATCGGTTTTGAAGACTCGGCTCAAATGGGCGGCTCGTCTTTTTTCCTCGGTTGGACCCCCAAAGTGGTGGACACACGCACAAATGCCCAGTGACCCTGGTACAAAGACTTTCTGGTATCTGAGGGATGTAGTCTTTGATTCGTGGTTCGATGAGTTGCGGGTCGTGAGGTTTCTCGTTGGGCGGTCACGGGTTTGGGGGGGCGGGTCTGCAGTGAGTGGGAGTGTGGGTGGGGGAGGGGGACGGGTGCTTGTCTTGCGCAACTCTTTGAATTGGTTCCCCACGGCAAGTCTGGAAACTGCCCTGCTTCACTCAGAATGTGGTCAACACTCGTCGGACCTCAGGCCTGAGGTCCGAATCCACGCCGCGAGCCTGAAGCTGGGAGCCTGAAGATGCGGATCCAGCGTGGCCAAAGAATCCCAGGGGTTGGTCTGTGGTACCTTCACAGTCCCCAACACCCCCACACACCACCCCCACAACCGCACACCCCCCCAACCCCCGCCCCCCCCCCAACACACACACACACACACAGCGCGCGCGCAAAACCCAACGGAGTTCGCGGAGTTGGGTCTCACCCCAAAGTGCAAAGTGGCAACGGGGCCCATACGCTGGCTTATTTGATCTTTGATCTGCACAAACTGGGTGTGAAAGAGAAAAAAAAACACGTGAGAGAGAAATAGACCGAGAAAATTAAAAATAAGCAAAAAACAGAGCAAGGGAAGGAGAGAGCGAGCTGGAAAACAGATCGCAAGAGCGAGAGAGAGAGAGAGAGAACAAAAAATAAGAAGAACAAAACAACATGATCGTGAAGCTTGAAATGAGAAGGAAGCCACCGTGGGTGGCAATGCAGCTGGAAAACATTCCCGAAATCACCATGCCAAGACACTCACCTGTTCGACAAGCAGCTCGTTTCCAACGAAAAAACACTGCCTTACGACGCACAAAAGCGAGTGGTCCACCCATGGACAACATTTTGAAAGCTCAATCCGACCCCATTGTGAGATTCTCCAAATCCGCCATCTAGCAAACGCAGACTTCAGGGTCACAAGGTTTGACATTAAACAAGGCCAACCATCAAGGGCGGGCCAGATCCCTTTTTTTTGCCGCGCGCATCCCAGATTCATCTGGCAGAACGTATTTCCATGACGTGCCTTGCTTGCACTGATTTAAACGAATTTGCTCTCACCTGCGTCTTCAAACAAGTCAGTAACTCCACCCGCTCAGCGTCAATCAGTTGCAGGAAGGGCCAGCATTAATTGCTGCTTGTGCGACGAGGCAGTCCCGGAATGCCGAGAGGCAAAGACATTGAGTTGTTTGTGTCGCTCTGGAGTTTGTCACCAGGACGAAGTCAGGAGGCGGCGGGAGTTGAGGCTTGTTCTGGCTGACAGCGCAAAGCTGTGTCTTGGCTTCCACGTAGATGCAGAACTACGCTTGGAGACACCCGAGAATCTCCCAAAAGCGGGGGGTCGTGCCTGCATTTGCACTCACGTGGACCTTTGCCTGGCGCCCCAAACACAAGCGTGGGTTTGAAAGCCATTTGAACAGAGCAGAAATCTTTTGAGTTCTGCCGGCTCTGGGGCGCCGGGCGCCATGGGCGGGGGGCGCCCCGGGGCGGCGGGCGCCTGGGGCGCCGGGTGCCCGGGGCGCCGGGTGCCCGGGGCGCCGGGCGCCCGGGGCGCCGGGCGCCTGCCTCCACCTCAGCATCCAACAAGCTGAAAGAAGCCTTGCCAAACGAAATGTCACTTCGCAACAAGTGTTTCCCGTGAAGTGATGTCAAGCAGGACCTGGCAGAATAGGGGGACCGTAGGTGTCCCGTGGCAATTGCGACGCAGCTCGCTTTGCTTTCAGGGAAGTTGTGGTTTGGACGCTGTTTTCCTGTGGTTCTCCTTCGTTGTTTTCGGAAACGGCGCAGGCCATTTCTCAAGTGTCAGTGCTTTAGAGCTTCCGGCTCATTCTGCAGACATGACCCTCTGCTTGCTTTAACGTCGTACAAGCGCAGCGAGCGTGGTTTGTTTGCTTGTAGGATTTTGTGTCACAAGTGAGGCAAAGGGCAACGCAGCCGGAGATACATTCACTTGCAGACCAGCTTGGGCGTGAACCCCAGTCAATTCAAACTGTGTTGCACGATTACGAAAAGTTTTGCCTGGTCCGCCGGTGCGCGGCCACATCGGAGGCGTGTAGCGCCTTCGCTCCCCGTGGCTTGAGTCGCGGAGTTGCAGCAGAAAATGCGAGACGCTCGCGCCACACTCCGTTTTGTTGCGATTGGCAACGCACCTCTGGTTCTCAGAAACAACCGGCGCAAAGAGAAACAGCCACAGCGCAGGCGCGGCCACCTGGCGGCTCCTTTGATTTTTTTCGGACAATCGAGGGTCTCTTGCAAGGGACCCCCAAAAAACCAGTGTAGGGCCTACACTGGTTTTTTGGCTTGGTCATTAAGGACATGCTTTTTATGCCTTTTTTTGTGTGCTTTTTTTGGAACGAAAACCTTGTTTTTTCGCGTGCGCGTTCTTTGTCAAAACAATCCGTTTTTCGGAAGTGTTTTTTTTGCCGAAAATCTTGGGGAGGGAGGGGGGGGGGGAAGAATTTTGGGATGCGCTCTTACTCCGAGGTGGCTTGAACTTGACTTGCGTTGCTGCATGGCCAAAAGGACCCCAAAGAAGAAAGTCAAGAGGGGAGGGGCGGGATCCGCTTGGGCAGAAACATGCAGCAGGGGAACTTGGCAGCCTACTGGTTACAATCGTTGGCCACCTTAGCAGCCGATCAGCAAGAAGCAAAAGGCCGTGAACGCGCAGCTGCTCTCTTTTTTTCCGGCATTGCCCCATGCCAATGGAAAAGAGATACAGCTGGACAGCGCCAGTGAGACCCCGTCATATGGCAGCTGCCAGGTTTGCCTCAGGCACTGGCGCTGGCTGCTTTCGCCTCAAAACAAACTGCGCGAGCGCAGTTTGTCATACTGGTCCAACTTGCTGTTTAAATCACGCAGGGCCTCTTCAAGCCGCGCTTTCTTTTCAAAAGCTGCTTCACGGAATTTCTGCTCAGCCTGGCGGAGACGGTCACACCAGTCCCGTGCACCCATGGTAGTGCTTTTGGTCCAGAAATCTATTCTTTCTTCATGGAGTCATTGTCCAGCCGCAGCCGATCTACTTCAGCAAGCAACTCATCATGGTTTTGGAGATTCAATAGTTCTTCCTTGGTGAGTCGCACGGATGTTGCAGCGCCGGCTGTTCTCGTACCTGGCCCAGTGCAGTTTGCAAAGATGTTTTGGGCAGGCTCAAGAACACAGTTGAAGAGATAATAAAACACATACTACAATTATTGACTGAACTGTTATTCCAAGCTGCCGTCTCTTAGTTGCAGTTTTGACATTCACGGGGTCGGCCTGCAGCTTCTTGGTGTTCTTCATCTCCCCCAGCTCGCTCTTTATTATCACAACCGTGGCACGCCCCCTTTGGCAACGGCGACGTGAAGTCAGGCGGCTGGAGCTTGACAAAGAAAGTAGCGAGAGTCCACCCCCTGCCCAGATCTTTTCAATGCTGGCCCATAAGAGTTTGTCAATGGTCGAAAGGTTCAACTACCGGCAAGTCAAGCTTTAGATCCCCAAAAAACAAAAAAAGTCCAACTTGCACAAAGTATTCAAGCACCACAAGAAAAAAACTACCATTCGGGCACTGGGCTCGGGCCCCAAAAAGTCATTCCATTCGGGCCCCGAAAAGATGGCTGGTGGACACAAACGTGCAGCTTGAAACGGTGGCCTCCAAAGAGCCCCTGGAGGAACATCCACAGCCAAGAGC
>CAUJNA010002590.1:0-28990 GCA_963377175.1 Effrenium voratum
AAGGGATCCACAAGGCTCCTTGTGCTTGGCGTACACCCCCCCCCAGCCGGGGCAGGTCCCCATATTACCCGTATGCAAAAGTTATCAGCGGCGCAAAAAGCGGCCCGCCGTGGACCCCCCCCCATCCGGGGCAGGCCCCGCTATTACCCGTATGCAAAAGTTATCAGCAGTGCACAAAGCGACCTCCGTAGCCAAATGGTGCAGGCTTTAGGGTAATCCTATAATGGCTGCGCCAAAGGGTGTGGGTCGTCGTGCCACTTGCAGAGCCGCACAGCGGTTGTCCTGCTAGGCTTGACCCTAGCAGGCCCTCAGGTTCGCGCTGGCGTCTCGGCTTAACCTCGAGCCCGAAGGCTCGCATGCCCATGTATATGGCCAGAGGCATGCTCGCCTGTTTAGGGTTTAGGGTTTAGGGTTTAGGGTTTAGGGTTTAGGGTTTAGGGTTTAGGGTTTAGGGTTTAGGGTTTAGGTTTTAGGGTTTAGGGTTTTGGTTTTAGGGTTTAGGGTTTAGGGTTTAGGGTTTAGGGTTTAGGGTTTAGGGTTTAGGGTTTAGGGTTTTAGGGTTTTAGGGTTTAGGGTTTAGGGTTTAGGGTTTAGGGTTTAGGGTTTAG
Organism: Effrenium voratum; assembly: GCA_963377175.1. Lineage (NCBI taxonomy): Eukaryota > Dinophyceae > Suessiales > Symbiodiniaceae > Effrenium > Effrenium voratum. The sequence continues at coordinate 609 of CAUJNA010002590.1, forward strand.
GGTTTAGGGTTTAGGGTTTAGGGTTTAGGGTTTAGGGTTTAGGGTTTAGGGTTTAGGGTTCAAAGACGTCAAGACGTGGATTTTTCAAAGCGAAGATCATCTAAAGCTTCGATCTCAATCCCACCCACCCAGATCCCATTACCAAGGGCCAGCCTCAACAAGTTGCCGGCGCAACTTAGAAAACCGAATTTGTGCGCGGCGGAAGCCACGCGGCAAGAACAACCGCGCAGCGACTAGCGGAAGGTTGCGAGCAGCAGCAGCCGTGCGCGCGGGTGGCGGGCAGCAAGCAGAGAGCGGCAGCCAGCGACCCGTTGCGACGTTCCTCGCCAGAAAAAAAGCAAAGGCAAAAAAGTTGGGCCGACATCAAGCTCGCTTTGCGCGCGCGTTGGCTCAGCAACACTCTCGCTTCAAGAAAACGAACGCCGCGCTGCAAAGAACGCCGTCTTGCCGCGCAGAAAGACCGAGCGAATTGAAAATTGAAGAAAATCCGCGTGCCGCCGGACTACGAGCTGCGTGTCTCGACGTAGAGGAAAAAGCTTCAAAAATTGATTTTTGTAGCGTGAACTGTAATAGGGAAAGTTGAGCCGCGCAGTGGCTGAGCGAGAAGCGACTTCAGAAGCAGCCCCGCCATTTCGAGCGGCTGGAAGCAGAAATCCATGGCAGAGCCACAAAAAGACTCCCGGCAGCCCGAAACCACAACACGGCCACGCAAAACAAGGCGCGCGCCAGGGGGGAATCGAGCCCGGGACCACCCGCTTCAAAGACGGACGCAAGACCACTAGGCCACCAGCCCCGCGGCAGGGCCCAGGCGCGCCCGCGGCTCAACTGCGGCCGCAAGGCCCCAGCCGGAAAAGCGCGCAAATTTAGCGCGTGGCAAATTTTGCGATTTTAGCCCCGATCTTGGATTTGAGTGGCAAGGCAGATTTAGCAGCCTGCGGGAAGCGCGCAGAGCCGAAAAGGAAGCCCCGGGAAGAGCACATACATTATCGACCAACTCTTAAATATATACTTAGAAGTTAGAATTGTGTTTAGGGTTTAGGGTTTAGGGTGTCAATTGTTGAAGTGTGAGAAGTGTCTTTAACGGGGCGCCTATCTAAAATCTTTCACGGCGCCCCTAATCACTCACTTCTCACACACCGCTCGGGGTTCTCCCACCCCAAGAAGCCACCCAGCACTAAAGCTTTTAGGGTTTAGGGTTATCTACCCCCCACCCCCTATCAAGGGGGCGTAGGTTCAACAACAGTGCAAGCTCAACTTGATACACTTGACCAGTGCCCACGAAAAGTCAAACTGGATGTTCTTGTTCAATGGCCGACAATCAAGGATGTCCCGCTCGCACGCGGTTCTGACAAATATTTTCGATTTTCCATATTTGTTCATCAACGTCCCTGAATTTCCTTGCTGGGTCATTTTCCTGAATTTTCCAGGAATTTTCAAGGTAAGGTCCATACATTTCCACAGGTTGCAGCGTTTACTTTCCCCCTTGGGAACATGTGGCAGAGGCGCGCTCTTTGCGCGCTGCAAAGCGGACCCCGTGAAGGGTGTATTTTTCAACTGGCTTGGCCATATTTGTTCATCGACGTCCCTTAATTTCCATGATGACATTTTCTTGAATTTCTAGGAATTTCCATGTACGGTCAACACATTTCCACACTATTCTGTCAAATGTTTGTTTTTTCTACGTATTTTCGATTGCGTCAATTTTCCTTGAGTTGTACAATTGTTTTCCCTGTGGATTCCCGCTGTGAGGCCTACCAGGAGCCCGCGTATCACAGAAGCGAAAGGGACTGAAAATCGGCTTGGCCATATTTGTTCATCGACGTCTCTTAATTTTCATGCTGGGTCATTTTCTTGAATTTTCCGGGAATTTTCCATGTCAGATCCATACATTTCCACAGGTTGCAGCGTTTACTTTCACCCTTGGGAACATGTGGCAGAGGCGCGCTCTTTGCGCGCTGCAAAGCGGACCCCGTGAAGGGTGTATTTTTCAACTGGCTTGGCCATATTTGTTCATCGACGTCCCTTAATTTCCATGATGTCATTTTCTTGAATTTCTAGGAATTTCCATGTAAGGTCCATACATTTCCACACTATTCTGTCAAATGTTTGTTTTTCTACGTATTTTCGATTGCGTCAATTTTCCTTGAGTTGTACAATTGTTTTCCCTGTGGATTCCCGCTGTGAGGCCTACCAGGAGCCCGCGTATCACAGAAGCGAAAGGGACTGAAAATCGGCTTGGCCATATTTGTTCATGGACGTCCCTTAATTTTCATGCTGGGTCATTTTCTTGAATTTTCCGGGAATTGTCCATGTAAGGTCCATACATTTCCATACTATTCTGTCAATTTTTTGTTTTTCTACGTATTTTCGATTGCGTCAATTTTCCATGAGTTGTACAATTGTTTTCCCTGTGGACTTCCCGCTGTGAGGCCCACCAGGAGCCCGCGTATCACAGAAGCAAGGGTTGAAAGGGATTGAAGGGACACTTAGAGGATCCCCGGAAATTCTGCAGGTTTTTCCGGGAATGGGTGCCCGCCAAAAAAATGAGGACTGCAAAAAGGAACTGAAAAGGACTGAAGGGGATTAACATGAAGGAACCGCCAAAGACTCAAAGGAGTGGACTGAAGGGGACTGTACGGGACCAACTGGACTGAAAAGGACTGAACGGACTGAAAGGGAGCAAAGGTGATTGGACGCCTGAACAGGGCTAAAAGGGGACAGAAGGGGACTGATGGGGACAAGGGAGCACTGAAGGGCTGACAGGGACTGAAGTTGACCCAAAAGAATCTGGAGGGACTGAAAAAGAGTGCGGAGGGAACGAAAAGGTCTGAAAAGGACTGAGGGGGACTGAAAAAAACTGAAAGCACCGAAGGGGAGTGAAGGACTGAAAAAGACTGAACGGACTGAAAGGGATCGAAGGGGTTGGAAGCCTGGAAAGGGCTAAAGGAACAGAAGGGGACGGATGGGGGACTGAAGAGGACTCAGGGACTGACAGGTGCCTGACAATGAGTAAGGGGACTGAAAAGGACGGAGGGGGAGACTGAAAGGGATCGAAAGGGAAGGGGATTGAAGAGACTGAAGGGGACTGAAGAGGACTGAAAGGGACTGAAGGGAGGACTGAAAGGGACTGAAGGGGACTGAAGGGACCGAAGGGGACTGAAGAGGACTGAAAGGGACTGAAAGGGAGGACTGAAAGGGACTGAAGGGGACTGAAGGGACCGAAGGGGACTGAAGAGGACTGAAAAGGGACTGAAGAGCACTGAAGGGACCGAAGGGGACTGAAGAACGGACTGAAGGGGACTGAAGGGACCGAAGGGGACTGCAAGGGACTGAAAGGGACTGAAGGGGACTGAAGGGGACTGAAGGGACCGAAGGGGACTGAAGAGGACGGAAAGGGAGTGAAGGGCACTGAAGGGACCGAAGGGGACTGAAAAGGACTGAAACTGAAGGGGACTGAAGGGACTGAAGAGGACTGAAAGGAACTGAAGGGGACTGAAGGGACCGAAGGGGACTGAAAAGGACTGAAAGGGACTGAAGGGGACTGAAGGGACCGAAGGGGACTGAAAAGGATTGAAAGAGACCCAAGGGACCGAAGGGGACTGAAGAGGAGTGAGAAGGGACTGCAGGGGACTGAAGGGACCGAAGGGGACTGAAGAGGACTGAAGGGGACTGAAGGGGACTGAAGGGACCGAAGGGGACTGAAAGGGACGGATGAAAGGGACTGAAGGGGACTGAAGGGCACTGAAGGGACCGAAGGGGACTGAAGAGGAGTGAAAAGGGATTGAAAGGGACTGAAGGGATCGAAGGGGACTGAAGAGGACTGAAAGGGACTGAAGGGGGACCAAAGGGGACTGAAGAGGGACTGAAAAGGGACTGAAGGGGACCGAAGGGGGCTGAAGAGGATTGAAAGGGAATGAAGGGGACTGAAGGGACTGAAGGGGACTGAAGAGGACTGAAAGGGACTGAAAGGGACTGAAAGGGACTGAAGGGGATTGAAGGGACCGAAGGGGACTGAAGAGGGCTAAAAGGAACTGAAAAAAAGAAAAAAAAAAAAAAACATAAACAAACACAAAAACAAAAAAAAGAGCTCTTCCCAACGACTAACCAACAAAAACACCCGCCCACAGAAACCCCACACACCACCCCACCCACCCCCCCCAGCCCAACCCCCCAACCCCCCCCGCCCCCCGGTGTATAGAACGGGGCCGAAGGGGATTGAAGAGGGCTGAAAGGGACTGAAGGGCCGAAGGGCACCGAAGGGGACTGAAGAGGACTGAAGGGGACTGAAGGGGAACTGAAGGGGACTGAAGGGACCGAAAGGACTGAAGAGGGGCTGAAGGGGACTGAAGAGGACTGAAGGGGACGGAAGGGATTGAAGGGGACCAAAGGGACTGAAGGGGACTGAGGGGGACTGAGGGGACTGAAGAGACTGAAAGGGACTGAAAGGGGGAAGACAATTGAGAGAAGGGGCCTTTGGGACTGAAACACAGACATCAAAGACGGACTAAAGGGGGCTGAAACAGACTGAGGCGGAGTGAAGGCGGCTAGCTGAAAGAAACAGAGAGCGGGACTGGAAAAAACCGAAGCCAAGCAAAGCGTTTGTAAACAAGAAAAAAGGTGGATTCAACGCGTGCTAGCGGGCGTGCGCGCGCGCCTGGCGAGGCAGTAAAATACGCAAACGGCGCCCCCTAGGAGATCACCTTCGATCAGAGCCTGGCCGGTCGAAGTCCTGGGGGGAACTAAAAACCAGGTGGGAAGGGGGACAACCCGAGAACCCCAAACAGCCAGGGGAAAGGACCCAAGAACCTCAGGGAAGGGGACAACCCGACAACCCCAAACAGCCAGGGAGAGGACCCAAGAACCTAGGGAAGGGGACAACCCAAGAACCCCAAACAGCCAGGGGAGAGGACCCAAGAACCTCAGGGAAGGGGACAACCCAAGAACCTCAAACAGCCAGGGAGAGGACCCAAGGACCTCAGGGAAGGGGACCACCCAAGAACCTCCCAGCTTGGCAATCCCTATTCCAGAGCTAGGAAACCCTTTTTCAGGACACCCTGTAGGCTGGGAAACCCTGTAGGCTGCCCCTCCAGGAAAAGCCCCGTCGGAGCCTGGCCGGCGGAGGCCCTGAGGGGGGAACTAAAAACCAGGTCCTGCCAAGGGTTCTTACAGGGCTCCGCCCTCTTTTGCAAACCTGCCCTATACAGGGAGCAGGCCCGCGCTTTTTGCGCCCGCTTGTCGTCTTTGAGACCATGACGGGGGGCTCCTCTGGAACTTCCTTGTCCGCTGGTCAAGGGGACGACTTGCGGCGAGACATCCCTGAAGACACGCGATATCTCATCTGCGGTCTGAGGGGGTGCCTCTGCGCGCGCTGTGCGCGCGTTCTTGACGTCGTGACAGGGGAGGCGAGCACGCGGATGCCCTCCCTCAGGACACGACCGAGAGGACGCGCGCGCGAGCGCGCGAGCCGTCGACGTCCTTGAGGACGCGGCGGGGGACTCTTCGGGGTCCTCCGCGTGTTGTTCAAGGGGGCGTCGGCGACCGGCGCACGCAGCCACGCGCGCGCGCGCGTTCTTGACGTCTTGACTGGGGGGCGAGCTCGTCGGGCCCCCCCAACTCAGGACCGAGGGAACGTTGCGCGCAAGCGCGCTCCTGACGTCACGACCGGGAGCATCCCCGTGGCCCTCTCGATTCGTGACCGAGGGAGCGGCGAGCGCGCGCGTGATCTTGACGTCGTGACTGGGGGGGGCCCCCCTGGATCTACGACCGAGAGATCGCCGCGCGCTCCGCGCGAGCTGCGTCGTCGGCGCGCGGCGCGGGCCAAGTCGATTGCGCGTCGACTCGACGGACCCTCTCTCCTTCCTTAACGCCCGCCCCGGCGGGCCGAGGGGATAGAGACTGGGTTGCGGTCGAAGACGCGCGCGGTCGGCGCGAAGACCCACCCGGAACCCGAACACGCGGTGCCTCGTCGCGCGGTCCTGCTTCCGTGAAGGAAAGCGCGCTTCGATGAGGTGTCTCCGCACTCGGTTCGGGCGCGGCCGGGAAGGGGTGCTCCGGGGGAACTAAAAACCGTCGCCTGGGCAGGCGGCCCGCAGGCGTAAGTCTCCGTTGCGCGGCGGGGACGGCCCTGAGACGGGGTGGCGGTCGGCTCGCCCACCCCTGAGGGGCGCCGCAGCGCGGGTACGTGAGTCCAGGCCCCCGGCGGCGCACGATCGCTCAAAGTTCGCCGTCTTAAAAGTGTGAACTTCGGGCATGAAGTGCCAGAACTCCGGGAGGCCCAGGTGCAGAAGCACCAACGTGCCGGGGGGGCGTGAAACGGGGGAAGAGGGATCTTCGTCGGGAGTCGCGTCCACGACGGGAGACCTCCGCCCCTGAAGCCTCTTGACCGTGTCCCTCGCGCTGCTGCCGTCCTTCAACAGGACGTCGGCGGCTATTCGCTGCCGCCGCGGCGCGCCTCGTGCGACGGACCTTCCTTTCGACGTATCCTCCGGGATCGAGACTGGAGGAATCCGATCGAGCGTGGTCGCGCGCGCGTGCGGCGGCGATGGTAATGGACCGTGGTCTGAGGCTTCTCAGCCCTCACGCGCCTCGACCTTTGTCAAGGTCGAGGCTAAATTATACTCCCCCGAGAGTCCGGGAGGAGGGCATGAGGCCCTGACCGGCGTCGCTTTGGCGGCGTCGGCCTTCGCCGTGGGCCAGTAGTCGGCTGAGCCGTCGTCCGAACGCGGCGTGGCGCCCCCGCAGCTCTCGAGTGTGTTCCTCGGGAGTTTCTCAGGCGGATCGCGGGCAGGTCGGCGCTCCGGGCGGGCGGCGGCCAGAACACGGTGAAAAACCCACGCCCTTGCGGGGATGGCGGTTCCGAAGAAGTTCGGAACTCGGATCGCTCAACTCGTTCCGAGTTCTGGATGGAGGACGCTCGGTTGGGGGGGCGAGCCGCGTCAGAAGGGGTTCCCCCCACCGACCCGCGAGGGGCCCGTGCCTCTTTCGCGCGGAGGCGGCGGACGAGGGGCGCTCCCGGCGGGGATCGCTCCAACGCCGTCGCCGTTGGACGTCGTCGCGCTCCGTCACGGGGATGGACTGCGGCGCGTTCTCCGCGCGATTGAGCGCGGGCGCGAAGGAAGGGCCGCATGCCCTTAAACTGGACTCTCGCGATTTTTTTTTCTGAGTTCTGGCCTCAGGCCTGGCTCAGCCGCTACGGGCGGGCGGTTTTGGTCGTCGTGCAGTTTTTTGCTAGCAAAACGCTAGGTTTTGGCATCGAAAATTTGCGTTTTCGATTTTTTTTACCAAAAGTTTAGGGTTTAGGATTTTTTCGGAAGACCCCGGGGAACGAATTTTTTAGATTGCCTTCCGGGGAAAACACGCGCTCAATGCGCTTGTTGCCAGCCAATAGCAGCCTTTTTTTTTTGCTAGATTTTCGATGCCAGAGCCTAGCGTTTCGCAGCCAGGTTTGCGGAAAGCCCTCAAAAAGGCACGGACCCCTACGGGAGCCCCGTTTTCGGGTCAAAAAAACAGAGTTTTCGGGCAAAAGGGCAGCGACGGCGGGGGCCAAAGGGCAGGGAAACGCTAGGACTGTTCACTGTTTTTGACAGGGCGAGCGATCGGCCCCAAGTCGAAAGCTCGAGAACCGCCGGGCAACTTTTCGGAGCCCCAAGCTTGATTTTTTGGCCCTGGCGGGGGACCCAAAACATTCATCGCGAGAACACGGTGAAGTGAAGAAAAAGCCCTTGTTTTCAGGCCAACTGAGAACAAAAGATGTCGCAAAAAAATGCGCTTTGCGCAGAAGTTAGAGGCTTGCCTAGGCCAATTCGGGCTATTCCCGCAAGAGCTATAGTGCGCCCTAGGCGGGCCCCCCAAGAAAACACTAGCGCTGTCACGTGTTTTCGACATTTTGTGAAATTTTGGTAAAACGGCTTCGCCTAGGGCCAAACAAGGCGCGGTCAGATAGAACATCTAGTTTCAAATGCGCGGAGGCATGTCATGTTAGCCCAACTTTCGACACAGTTTTGGCCTTTGAGGAAATCAGAAACTTGCGATTTCCTGGCAAATCGCAGCAGTTGAAAGTTGGCCGAGGTCAAGTCGCGACAAGCGCATTCTCGGCCTCCGAACTTGGAAACGACGGGGCAAGCCGACGCAGGTTAAGTGAACCCACAGCCCAAGACACCTCCGAACCTGGAAACGACGGGGCACGCCGACGCAAGTTAAAAGTTAACCCACAGCTTAAGACACAAGCGGTCGCCCCCCAACTGATTGACGACTTGCCCCGCTCAACTTTCCTTGTCCGTCAATCGCTCCCAGGACACGGCGCCCGGAGGCCTGTTCGGAAGCCTGTCGGGGCCCTGTCCGGCGCCCGCTGGAGGCAAGGCGGGAAGACGTCTGGGCAGCTTCAATCAGGGGTCAGCGCCCTCCGCAAAAAAAACAGATCCAGTCGAAGGGCAGCAAGTTTTAGGGCGCGAGTCGAGCCGATCGCCCCGCGCTTCGGTCGGCCCCGTCAGGAGGAAGTCGCGCCGGTCTCCGCGGTCGCGGGCCGAAAGCCCTCGGAGGCAAGGCGGGAAGAGCCCTCTAGAAAAAATAAGAAGTAGCCGCAAGTTTCGAAGACAAATGGAGCCGATCCTCTGGCTCTCCGGGTCGCCTTGTCAGGAGGGCAACGGCGGTCTTCTCAGTCGGCGACCGACGGCGGCCGCTCGGGCGGCGCGCGGCGAACTTTGCTGCGGGCGCGAAGGCGCCGCCGCAGCGACCGCCTCATCCAGGCGGGCGGGGCCCATCCAAAAATCCTTGAGCCTCGAGCGCGAAAAAGAACCCCCAGGGCCTTGCCCGAAAAATTGTGTTGCCAGCCAATTCAAAGAAATGTAAGCCGAAGGGGCTGCAAGCTCCAAATGTAAATCAGGCCGATTCCCTCGCGCTTCGGGCCTCCCAAGCAGGAAAGCAGCGCGCCGGTCTTCACAGCCGGCGCCCGGAAGCGACCGCTTTGGCGGCGCGAAGGCGCTGCGCCGCGGCGACTGCCTCGCCCAGGCCGGCAGGGCCAAACTAAAAAACCCCGCGCCTCGAGCGCGGAAAAGAAATTTCCGGGCCTCGCCTGAAAAGCAATTTCTTTGCTGACCTCGAACACCTTTTTTTGCGGGGGCTTCGCCTATCCGGCTCTCTCTTTCAAGACACTTTCCGCCCCGCGAAAAAAGAACTCCCAGGACCTCGCCTGAAATGAAATTCCGTCGGCCTTTTGCCAACCTTGAGCGCCCCTTTTTCTGGGGGCTTCGGCTGTCCGGCCACCTCTGCCAGGACGCTCTCTCGGCCAAGCCCTTTGCCGCAGGGCCGCCGACGGCGCCTTCCAGGCCAGCTCGAGTCGTAGTCTTGCGCCACTTGTTTTGAGCAAGGCCCCCAATCACCGCGCAGGGAAGCCGCCAAGCAGTTGTTTCCCCGCAGCGCCCAGCTAACTAACTCGAACGCGAACGCATCCTTCAAGCTCTTTCGCAGCAATGGGCCGCGGCGGCGCACGACGACAGGGCCAGTGGCAGACTCCTTGGGGAAAGGGCGCTGCGCCCAAGGGCAAGGGACTTGGCGCCCCGGGCGCCGGAACCTTCGCGGTGAAGATGGACGCCACCTATCATGTCGAAGTGCTTCGCCCATATCCTGCGGAAGACAGCTCTGTGTTTGTCCACAAGGGTGGGGCGCGCAAGGACTCGGACATGATCACCCTCGAGGGAATGTCTGCGCGCCTCCACGCGGGCAACTTTGAAGGCGCGAACCGGCCGGGGAGGTGGCTTTCCATGCTGGCGGCCTCGGTGGCCAGAGGTGCCCAGATTGCGACCTATGCGCGAGACCACTTCGACGCCACCGGCTTGGGGGAGATTGCCGCGGCGGCTGGACCGGAGATCCAGCGCGCTTGCGAAGTCCTGGATGCCACGAAGAAATGCGAGCCCACGACCGCGGAAGTGGAGACGTCGGTGCAGACTCTGCTCTCCTACTGCGCCGACGAGGGCCTCACGGCCCACTTTCAGCGCTCGGCGGTGCTGGCGGCGAACATCTACAACTTCAGCATGAATGCGCTGGAGGCGCGCGGAAACAAAGAAACAAGAAAGGGCCGGGTTCTCGACTGCCCCCTAGACCGCTCGAAACTTTCGGCCGGCCAGGCCGCCGCGGTGCTGGCTCACCGCGGACAATGGGCTACGGAGCTAGCCAAAAACCTGGGCGCGCTGCCAGCGCCAGTGCGGGATTTCCTCCAGAATCCGGCCAACGACGAAGCCCTTCTGCGGGCTCTGACTGCGGCCTACAATCACCAAGTGCTGGATTCGCAGCGCCCGGTCGCCGCCGCGGGAGGGGACCCGCTCGGCAACTACGGCAACTACGCCGCCCCGCCCTTCGCCGAGCCGGCGCCGCCCGCGGCCGCCGCGGCTGCCCCGGCCGAAGACCCGCTCGGCGCAAGCCAGGCGCCTGCTGCGGGGCCGACGCTGTTTGGGCGCAAGCGCCCGGCGCCGGCCGAGGCTTCCGCGGAGCCGGCTCCGAAAAGGTCCTTATTCGGCGCAAAGCCGGCCCCAAAGCCTGCGGCGAAGGCCCCCGCGGCCGCTCCCAACAAGCCGGCCGAGCAGCCATCCGTCGGGGCGTGGCCGACCCCCGCTTTCCTCCGCTGGCTCCAGAGCACCTCTGACCTCAACGCGACAGTGGAGACCCCGGAGACGCTGCGGCAGGCCATCGAGGCCGTGCCAAACTCTTTGCGGAAGCAGTACGACCTGGCGGAGGCGAGCGAGTCCTGCGCGGCGAGCCTCCGCGCGCTTCGGGAGGAGTACATCGGAACCTTGCTCGAGGAAGCGGAAATGTTCTGCGCCCCGAAGCACAAGGTGGCGCTGGAAGAAGACTTCATAGGGCACGGCGTGCTCACTTTGTGCTACGCGCACAGAGCCTTTGCGGAAGAGAGCAAAGCCGAGAAGGTCGCGGAGCTGATCCAGCAGCTGAAGGGCGACCACGTGCCGGTGGAAGCAGAGAACCAGCTCGATGAGGCCCAAGAAAGCCTTCTGCGCGACTTAGTCGACGCAGAGACAGCGGCGAAGTTCCACCTTGCCGCCGTGAACTTTTTTGCCGCCCACCGCAACGGCCCCGAGCCGAAGGCGCCCGCAATTTTTGGGCTTCTCTCGGCGGCGCCGTCGGACCTTTTGGAGTGGGCCGGGGTCAGCCCGGCGCGGAAGTATCGCTCCATCCGCGCCAAAACCTGGCCTCGAGATGTGGGGCGGGCTGGAACGCTGGCGTACTTGGCGTTCGCGGCACACCTGAAAATCTTGCAGGGCGTTGGCGAGGATGCCCCCGTCACTCCGGAGCACGGCGACGAAGGCGAGGCCCAGGAGGACGCCAGCTGAGCGGCCGCTGAGAGGTAGGATCCGATCGCTTCGCTCAATCCCTGGACAGTGGGCAAGGCGACTTTTCAAATCCGACTGCCCGCGGCCGGGCGGCGCCTTACAGGCTGCCCCTGCGCGGCGGCGCAAAGCCAAACAGCGCGCCAAGCGGAAAAACGTGCTTATGTCTACTGCAATTGTTTGCGTTTGCTCAGCGACAGAAGACAAGCTTTGCTTCCAGCGTGCAGCTTGCGCTCTGCCCCAAGAGATTTGCTCTGTTTCCTTGTGGCTCACAGTTTGCTTCGCCCGCTTTGCCCGCTTTGAAGACGGCATGGCTCGCCAAGAAAAACCGCCGCAGGCGCGAAGTTCTACATCGCTTCTCTTGCGCAAACCCCCGTTTGCCCCGTCAGACCAATCTCTTCCCTGCCAGGCCAGAGGAGAGAAGCGAGGGCGGCCTGAGCCAGCAGAGCCTGTCCTGAAGCCAGCTGCCACCCGCAAGTACTGCCAGGGCTTTGACAACATCCAGTGCGCCTTTGGCCCTGGAGGGGAGCGCGCGCAGCCCCACGGCCCTGCGCAGTGTCTTTTCTGCAGCCCGCAGCGCCTGGAGGAAGCCTTGGGCGACCCCGCCCGCGCGGTAGCGGCGCGCAAGCGCTTTGCGCAACTCACCCCGCAGATGCAAGAAGTTGCCCTGGCGCGAGTTCGGGAGCCTGGCTACCGGAACTGGCTGGCCGCAGTTGCCGCCCAACCTCAAGCAGAAGTGGAGGAGGCCGTCGCCGGCAAGCCCAAGTACTGTCAAGGGCACAATGGCATCCAGTGCTCCTGTGGCGCTGAGGGCAAGCCCGCGCGGCCCAACGGCCCGACGCGTTGCCTGTTCTGCAACCCGGAGCGCCTGCAAGAAGCTCTAAATGCTCCCCTCAGCGCGGCCGCGGCGCGCAGGCGCTTCGTGCAGCTCAGCCCAGAAGCGCAAGAAGCAGTGCTGGGGCGCGTTCTGCAGCCGGAGCACCGCGACCAACTGGCTGCAGCCCAACCCCTGCTTGAAGCAGAAGAACCGGCGTGCAGACCCTACCGCCGGCGAGACCAATCCTGGCGCGGAGCAGCGCCCTACACCTCGGAGGAGATTGCAGCGCGTTACAGCGCGGGCGCCGCGGCGTGGGAAGAAGTGCTGCGGCAAAGGCAGGCTGTCGCAGAGCCCGAAGTCGCCGAGGTAGAGTACCGGGCCAAGGTTGTCGATGATCGCCGCAAGAGCTTGAACATGATGCAGCAAGCAGTGCCGCGACTGCCGCGCGGCGCGGAAGTCTCTAACGAGGACCCCCTGCCCAAGGCGGCGTCCACGCGCCTGGCGGCCAACTTGCAGCTCTGGGCGGAGTTCAACTCCTGGCAGATCTGTGACTCATGCGGCGCTCTGCAGCCCAGGGACCTTGCGCCCGCTGGCCTTCGCGGCCTTCTGCGCCCACATTGCGATGCCATGCAGGCATTGCATCTTCTGCCGCAGCGCGCGTCCCGCGCCTCGGCCCCAGCCGCCGCCGGATGCCTTGCGCGGTCTTTCGCTGGATGTGCGACAAGCGCTGCAGCCGGCAGAGCCAGACTTCGGGCCTGTCATCCGCTCTCGGGACCAATTCGGGCGAGGTAACGGCTACAGGCAGCACGCGAAGTTGGTCACCTTCTCCTGGGCGGCCGTTTCCGTGAAAGACAAGATTGCGGCGCTGCCGCAACCGGCCCAGAGCGTGGCCAGACGCGCCTTCGACCTCCTCCTGGCGTGCTCCGGCCCAGCGAAAAACCAGTCCGCCTACGCGGATTTCTATTGGGAGCACGAAAGCTTTCTGGCTAACAACGCGGGCTACGACGCTCGGGCGCGGCGCCGCTGGCTGCGCTTCATGGAGAAAGAGGGGCTGGAGTGCGCCCTGTGGCCAGATTTGTTCCTGGAGCGGCAGCACTGCTTGACCTGGGCTCGCCTGCAGAGCAGCAGCCGGCAAGCCCGCGGCAGTGAGCGCAGCACCTTGGAGGAGCGCTTGAACTTTGACCCGCTGGGCGAAGCAAGCCCGCCGGAAGAGGCAACCGGCCTAAAGCGCTCCTACATGGCCCTGGTCTTGTCGCCCATCTTGGATTTCAGCCTCTCCTACGAACTCCTGCACTTTGCTTTTGACCTTGGCTTGTGGACAGACCTGGGAGCCAAACGGAACCTCAACCTGGGAACACCGCTCCGATTGCTCTTGAAAGGCCACAGCTTCTCTTCGGAGTATTGGCGCGACATGCACCGCGCGCTGGTGGACCTCACGCGGCAGAAGGGCTACCCGCCTATCTTCGCGACGCACAGCCCGCTGGAATGGTCATGGCCCAACCATTGCCACATTCTGGACGCCATGCGCAAAGGTCGGCGAGGCAGGGCGGTCCAGAAAGGGCGACAGAAACTCAACTTTTCAAAGTCCGCCCCGCACAGGTCGTCTCCAGCACGAAGTCTATGAGGCGCTCCACCAGGCGCACTTGCTGACCCAGATCGGCAAGAATTTTGTTGTTGGTGGAGAAGGGCGAGAGCGCCGAGGGCACGAAGAAGAGCTGCAGCTCCTTCAGCGACAGAGGCTTGACGGCTCCGAGGCCTCCGTGGTTTCTTTTCTGCGACTGGAGTTCCAAGACGGCAAGCGCCGCGACCCCAGTCAAGACTATCATGGATCGGGGCGGGCCCACGCCCACCAGCTTGTCTACGTGGGCTCCGAGCGCCGTGACGAGGACATGGAGGCGCTGCGCCTGGAGCGCTGCGTCCAGGCAACGCTGGAAGTGGAGCCGGCCTCTTTGCGCGGCTTCGTTGTGGCCTCGCAGCTCGACGGCAACGGCAAGACTCCATTCCCAGTCCACGAGGGGGCGAGCCACTACAACTCCAACATCCGGGCTTACGAGTTCCTCCACAATGCGGAAGACCACTCCAAAGGCGTCCGCGGTTACTTCAGCCCCCTTATGGAAGTGACCAAGTGTCACCAAGATGTGCAGGTGGACCAGCGCGGCCAACAGAACTACGCGGCCTACACCGCCAAGTACGCCCCGAAATTCAGCGACTCGATGGAGGAAGAGCTGCTCAACGACGATGCGGACGCGAACTCCATTGCGGCCTCCGTTCTCTCCCGCTACAAGCCCTGCGTCCCGGAGATGGCCTTACAGCTCTTTGGCTCCGTCTTCCGCCAGTGGCACATTGGCACCCACAGCGGAGGGCGGCGGGCGCTGAACGTCCCAACGCCCGACGTTGACCCCGCGCCTAAGGTCGTAGAGCTCTACGAAAGCAGCGCCTGGAGAGCTGATAACATGACGTTGCTGGACTACCTGCGGAAGACGAACGACCAAGGCGAGATTGCCGGCTGGCTCAAGGCGCAATGGCGATCCGCAGGGCAGCCGGACACCTTACAAAACTTTGCGAACGCCTACCGCCCGCAAGGTGAGAAGGTGGTTGCTTGCGGAGTAGGCTCGCGACTCCGGGACAAGTTCTATGGCCAATGGCTGCTCCTGAATGTGCCTTTCCGGACCCGCTCGGCTTTGCTACTGCCGGAAATTGCAGAGCGCGTGCCGCCCACTGACCGCTGGCTGGCCACGTGCGTTTTCTGTCCCCAAGCCGAGGCAAGGCAAGTCTGGGACAGCGAGGCCGCCATTGAGGAAGACATGCTGCTAGAAGGCCACGGGCGCTTGCACAGGCAAGAAGTCCTGGGCTACTTCCGCGCGCAAAGCGCGCTGGCGCGCCAGTACATGTCCGGCGCCTTGCAAAAGCCAGCGCCGCGCCTAGCGGTCACAAGGCCCGGCCGGACGCACTTCCTGCCCATCCAGAACAGGTACGCCGAGCTCATTGCGACGGGGGCCAAGACTGTTGAAGGGCGGCTGAACTGCGGCGTTGCCGCGCTAGTCAAGGCCGGCGACCGACTTCGCCTTGGCCCGGTCCACTGCAAGGTCACTGAGATCAACAACTACACCTCCTTTGAGGAGATGCTGCGCAGCACGCCCTGGCAAGCGGCAGTCCCCGATGTCAGCACCTTGCAGGAGGCCTTGGAAGTCTACCACAGCTTCGCCAACTACGAGGACCTGGCCCAACGCTGCGGCGTCCTAGCCTTCCACGTGCAGCTTGAAGACGCCGAGACCAACCGCGAGGCGCCCGCCTGGAACACCGAACAGAGCCGGTGGCTGCGAATCATGGAAGAAGACCTTGCGCGGGCGGCAGCGGTGCACTTTGCCAGCACAGAAGCGGAAGCGGACGCGGCCCGGGCAAACACTTGGCAGTGCAACCGCATCCGTGCTCTGGAGGGGCCGCCAGGCACGGGCAAGACCACCGTCGCCAAGGAGCTTGTGGAGAAAGCTGTCGGCCAAGGGCTTCGGGTGCTGTGGACTGTCTACACGGCGCAGCTGGCCTCGCGGATGCGGCAAGAGTTTGGCGGCGGTGTAGACGTGGACACCTGCCACGCGGCGCTGGGCCTGGACCAGGAGATCGCGGAATGCGGCCTGAACCTTGCCTGCTACGACCTTGTGATTCTTGACGAGTTCAGCCAGCTGGAGGCCCGCCACTTTGCTCACGCCGTCCACCTTCACAACGCAGTCGACAAGACGCCGGCCTTTGGTTTGCTTGCGGATCGCCGGCAAATGGCCGGCTACGGGACAGAGCGCCCGTGGCACTCGCCGCTGTGGCGGGCAGCCGTGCACCAAACCCAGCTTCACGTCCTGTTTCGCTGCAAGGACGAGAAGTTCCGGCGCGTCTTGGGCGCCTTGCGGACCGCCAAGCCGACCGCCACGGGGCCACGCGGCAGCGTCAGCGTCACAGACATCGTCCGCGGCCGCCGGGCGTGGAGGGGCGGGCAACCCAAGACAGCGGACATCGCCCGCGTGCTACGCGACCACCCGGACACAACGCTCTTGGCCATTACCCGCCGAGGCGCGGCGACCTTCAACAACCTGGCCGTCCAAGCCATCTTCTCGGGCCGTCGCCCAGTGGCCACACTGGATGCGGATGTCGAGTCCAACCCGGAGAACTACACCGCCACAGGCCAGCTGAAGCCCGCGAGGGACCTGATTCCCACGCGCCTGGCGGTCTTCGAGGGCATGGCCATCTACACAACCTTGAACGTGGACAAGGCCCGCGACTTTGTGAACGGGATGAAGGCCTTCGTCGAATCTTACGACCGCGCAGCTCGCGCGCTGATCGCAGTCACAGTCACTGGGCACCGCCTTGCCGTCCGGCCGCGAGCGGAGGCAGCCTTGGGCCCCCGTGCCTTCCACCCCATCAAAGCCGGCTACGGCAACACCGTGCTCAAGGTGGCCGGCGCGGAGCTTCCCCACGTAGTCTTATGGCTTGACGTGGCCAACATCCCTGGAGCCGCGTACACCGGCATGAGCCGCGTGGCCCGAGGGGACGATTTGCTGTTTGGAGGGCAGCTGACCCCAGAACATTTTTGCCCGGCTCTGTAAACACAGGAGCTTCTGGGAGAGAAAAAAGAAGCTGTGCGGTCTGGCCCTGCAAGCGTGATTTGCAGCGCAAGAAATCATTGCCTTGCCGACCAGGCGCCGCCGACGCCGCGCCGTGCCAGACGCGCAAACAAGGACCTGCCGCGCTCGGATTTTTCGAGGCTTCGAAGCAGCATTTTTTTAATTCGGGGTTGCCAGGGCATAAGAAGCTTTCTAAGAAGCTTTACAAGAAGCTTTATAAGTTGCTTTATCAGGTGCTTTGTAAGAGGCTGTATAAGAAGCTTTATAAGAAGCTTTATAAGAAGCTTTATAAGAAGCTTTATAAGAAGCTTCATAAGAAGGTTTATAAGAAGCTTTATAAGAAGCTGTTTAAGAAGCTTTGTAAGAAGCTTTATAAGGAGCTTCATAAGAAGCTTTATAAGAAGCTTTATAAGCAGCTGTATAAGAAGCTTTGTAAGAAGCTGAAGCTGTATAAGAAGCTTAAAAAGAAGCTTTAGAAGGAGCTTTATAAGAAGCTTTATAAGAAGCTTTATAAGAAAGAAGCTTTATAACGAGCTTTACAAGAAGCTCTATAAGAAGCTTTATAAGAAGCTTTATGGGAAGCTTTATAAGAAGCTTTATACGAAGCTTTATAAGAAGGAGCTTGACTTTATAAGAAGCTTTATAAGAAGCTTTTTAAGAAGCTTTTTAAGAAGCTTTATAAGAAGCTTTATAAGAAGCTTTATAAGAAGCTTTATAAGAAGCTTTATAAGAAGTTTTATAAGGAGCTTTATAAGAAGCTTTATAAGAAGCTTTATAAGAAGCTTTATAAGGAGCTTTATAAGAAGCTTTATAAGGAGCTTTAAAAGAAGCTTTAGAGCTTTATATGGAAGCTTTATAAGGAAGCTTTATAAGAAGCTTTATATGAAGCTTTATAAGCTTTATAAGAAGCTTTATAAGAAGCTTTTTAAGGAGCTTTACAAGAAGCTTTATAAGGAGATTTATATGAAGCTTTCTAAGAAGCTTTGTACTTCTATAAGAAGCTTTATAAGGAGCTTTTTCAGAAGCTTTATAAGAAGCTTTATAAGAAGCTTTACAAAAAGCTTTATAAGAAGCTTTAAAAGAAGCTGATAAGGAGCTTTATAAGGGGATTTATAAGGAGCTTTGTAAGAAGCTTTGTAAGGAGCTTTGTAAGAAGCTTTATAACAAGCTTTATAAAGCTTTTTTAGAAGCTTTATAACAAGCTTTATAAGCAGCTTTCTAAGAAGCTTTATAAGAAGCTTTATAAGAAGCTTTATAAGAAGCTTTATAAGAAGCTTCTACAAGAAGCTTTATAAGGAGCTTTATAAGAAGCTTTATAAGAAACTTTATAAGAAGCTTTATAAGAAGCTTTATAAGAAGCTTTATAAGAAGCTTTATAAGAAGCTCTATAAGAAGCTTTATAAGGAGCTTTATAAGAAGCTTTATAAGAAGCTTTATAAGAAGCTTTATAAGAAGCTTTATGAGCAGCTTTGTAAGAAGCTTTATAAGAAGCTTTATAAGAAGCTTTATAAGAGCTTTAGAAGGAGCTTTGTAAGAAGCTTTATAAGAAGCTTTATAAGAAGCTTTATAAGAAGCTTCTATAAGAAGCTTTATAAGGAGCTTTATAAAAAGCTTTATAAGAAGCTTTATAAGAAGCTTTATAAGAAGCGCTTCATAAGAAGCTTTATGAGAAGCTTCTATAAGAAGCTTTATAAGGAGCTTTCTAAGAAGCTTTATAAGAAGCTTTATATGAAGCTTTATAAGAAGCTTTATAAGAAGCTTTATAAGAAGCTTTATAAGAAGCTTTATAAGAAGCTTCTATAAGAAGCTGCATAAGGAGCTTAAAAAGAAGTTTTAAAAGAAGCTTTATAAGAAGCTTTATAAGAAGCTTGAAAAGGAGCTTTCAGAAGCTTTATAAGAAGCTTTATAAGGAGCTTTGTAAGAAGCTTTATAAGAAGCTTTATAAGAAGCTTCCAAAAGAAGCTTTATAAGGAGCAGGAAAAGCTTTATAAGAAGCTTTATAAGAAGCTTTATAAGAAGCTTTATAAGGGGCTTTATAAGAAGCTTCATAAGAAGCTTTATAAGAAGCTTCATAAGAAGCTTTGCTTATAAGAAGCTTCTATAAGAAGCTTTATAAGAGCTTATCAAGGTTCTTTACTTCGGGATCCTCAGGACTCCAAGATTTGAAATCGGAGGGTTTGGGGTTACTTAATATTAGGAGCTCTGCGGCTCTGAGCAGGCTAGGGTAAGTCCTGTTAAAGCTCGGAGATCCAGCGGGTCTCCTCGCAAAAGGGACTTGTTAATAGCGGAGCCAGGCTCGGTCGTGGAACCACGACCTCGGCAAAGCCGCGCGCTTGAACTGCGCGCGGCGTTTAGGGTTTAGGGTTTAGGGTTTAGGGTTTAGGGTTTAGGGTTTAGGGTTTAGGGTTTAGGGTTTAGGGTTTAGGGTTTAGGGTTTAGGGTTTAGGGTTTAGGGTTTAGGGTTTAAGGGTTTTAGGGTTTTAGGGTTTTAGGGTTTTAGGGTTTTAGGGTTTTAGGGTTTTAGGGTTTTAGGGTTTTAGGGTTTTAGGGTTTAGGGTTTAGGGTTTAGGGTTTAGGGTTTAGGGTTTAGGGTTTAGGGTTTAGGGTTTAGGGTTTAGGGTTTAGGGTTTAGGGTTTAGGGTTTAGGGTTTAGGGTTTAGGGTTTTTGGGTTTAGGGTTTAGGGTTTATGGGTTTAGGGTTTAGGGTTTAGGGTTTAGGGTTTAGGGTTTAGGGTTTAGGGTTTAGGGTTTAGGGTTTAGGGTTTCGGGTTTAGTGTTTAGGGTTTAGGGTTTAGGGTTTAGGGTTTAGGGTTTAGGGTTTAGGGTTTAGGGTTTAGGGTTTAGGGTTTAGGGTCTAGAGGGTATATCAAATGGATTGAGAGAAGTTTTGTTGGCTTTCCCACCCACCCAGATTGGTTACCCACAACATAGGCGAATTCTTCGGTTTCTCCAAATTTCAAGACGGGGGTTGCGAGTGATAAACTCCCCAACTCTGGAAGTCATCGCAAGCCCGGTTGCTAATTGTATCTTGCTCCGCAAGAGGAAATTGAAACGCTCTTCGAACAGCAACAAATGGCCAGATCTTGACTTCTCAAGCTTGGATGGCCATTTTTTAAATTGCGCCATATGAACAATTCATCAGCGGCTGGCCAAGCCCAGAAAGCAGCCAAATGACCAGATCTTTACATTTTGAACTTGGCTGGCCATTTTTACATTGCGCCGTATGAACAGTTTATCAGCGGCTAGCGAAGCCCGGAAAAGAGGCCTCGACATTTCAAGCTTGAGTGGCAATTTTTGTATTGCACCATATGAGCAGTTTATCAGCGGCTGACCAAACCCAGAAAGGAGGCTAAATCTTGACATTTTGAGCTTGGATGTTCAAGCTTGAGTGGCAATTTTTGTATTGCACCATATGAACAGTTTATCAGCGGCTTGCGAACCCAGAAAGGAGCTAGATGACCAGATCTTTACATTTTGAGCTTGGATGGCCATTTTTGCATTGCGACAGTTTATCAGCGGCTGGCCAAGCCCAGAAAGGAGACAAATGACCAGATCTTTACATGTGAACCTGGATGGCTATTTTTGCATTCCGCCATATGAACAGTTTATCAGCGGCTGGCCAAGCCCAGAAGGAGCAAAAGGACCAGATCTTTAAATTTTAAACCTGGATGGCCATTTTTACATTGCGCCATATGAACAGTTTATCAGCGGCTTGCCACGCGTAGAAGGAGCCAAATGTCCAGATCTTTGCATTTTGAGCCTGGATGGCAATTTTTTGCATTGCGCCGTATGAACAGTTTATCAGTGGCTGGCCAAAGAAGAGGTTCGAGCAGGGCTGGGACGGCTAAGAACAGCTTTTGGAGCTGGCCCAGGACAGAGCGAAGAAGAGGCTTTGAGCCAGCCCGGGACAGAGCCAAGGCATTTCCTAAGACCTTTCTTTTCCCAAAAGGAATCCTCTTCTGGGAGAAGAAGAGCTCAAGGGGGGGCGAACCAAATCGGAAACACTGATACATTAGGGTTTAAATCTCCATTGAAGAGAAGATTTAGGGTTTAGGGTTTAGGGTTTAGGGTTTAGGGTTTAGGGTTTAGGGTTTAGGGTTTAGGGTTTAGGGTTTAGGGTTTAGGGTGTGCAGAAGTGGTTGCTTGCTCGGGGATAAAATCCCCCAAGCCGCTCGCCTTGCGTAGCCAAGTTCGCCCGCCCCAGCCACCCAAGGTAAAGACTTTTAGGGTTTAGGGTTCCATTTGCGGTGGAACCCTTGAACGGGTTCCAAGCCAATGCGGCGCTGTCTGAAGCAGCTGGGCTGCCAGCTGCTTGCCTTGCTAAACTTCTAGCCTGCGCAGGCATGGGTCGCGCTGCGAAGCGCTGGTCCTGTTTCGAGTTGCCCAGCTTGCGTAGCGTTGCGCGCTGCGCTGGTGGGCGCGGGCTGCGGCGGCAAGTACCATGTAGACGGCGTCTACATAATCGTCAGCGTCCACGGCGGGCGGACGACCAAGCGCCGCGTAGACGCCGTCTACCTGATCCTGCTGCGTTTGCCTGGCTGCCATAGCTAAACTTCTAGCCTGCGCAGGCATGGGTCGCGCTGCGAAGCGCTAGTCCTTTTTCGAGTTGCCCAGCTTGCGTAGGCCGCAGGTTCCACGCGAGCGCGTTGCGCGCTGCGCTGGCCTGGTGCGGGCTGCGGCGGCAAGTACCATGTAGACGGCGTCTACATAATCCGCAGCGTCCACGCGGGGCGTTCCGGCACCGGGTAAGGCAGGAAAAGGGCGCCGCGAAAGAACGCCGTCTACCTGGATCCTGCTGCGTTTTGGGCCTGGGCGTGGGCCGCAGCCGCCGAGCGCGCAAGCAAGCCGCAGAACTGAGCGTGTCTGGCGCTGCGCTTGCGCGGGGGTGACCTGCGCGCACGCTTCGCCGCTTCGTCTGAAACAAGGAAATCAACAGCGCGAGAAGCAAGATCGACAAAGGTCCTTGTGCTCGGCGTGCGCTCCCGCCAGCTGGGGCAAGCCCCCCCGTGTTACCCGTATGCAAAAGTTATCAACAGCGCGAGAAGGGATCCACAAGGCTCCTTGTGCTTGGCGTACACCCCCCCCCCAGCCGGGGCAGGTCCCCATATTACCCGTATGCAAAAGTTATCAGCGGCGCAAAAAGCGGCCCGCCGTGTACCCCCCCCATCCGGGGCAGGCCCCGCTATTACCCGTATGCAAAAGTTATCAGCAGTGCACAAAGCGACCTCCGTAGCCAAATGGTGCAGGCTTTAGGGTAATCCTATATTGGCTGCGCCAAAGGGTGTGGGTCGTCGTGCCACTTGCAGAGCACAGCGGTTGTCCTGCTAGGCTTGACCCTAGCAGGCCCTCAGGTTCGCACTGGCGTCTCGGCTTGACCTCGAGCCCGAAGGCTCGCTTGCCCATGTATATGGCCAGAGGCATGCTCGCCTGTTTAGGGTTTAGGGTTTAGGGTTTAGGGTTTAGGGTTTAGGGTTTAGGGTTTAGGGTTTAGGGTTTAGGGTTTAGGGTTTAGGGTTTAGGGTTTAGGGTTAAGGGGTTAGGGTTTAGGGTTTAGGGTTTAGGGTTTAGGGTTTAGGGTTTAGGGTTTAGGGTTAGGGTTTAGGGTTTAGGGTTTAGGGTTTAGGGTTTAGGGTTTAGGGTTTAGGGTTTAGGGTTTAGGGTTTAGGGTTTAGGGTTTAGGGTTTAGGGTTTTAGGGTTTTAGGGTTTTAGGGTTTAGGGGTTTAGGGTTTAGGGTTTAGGGTTTAGGGTTTAGGGTTTAGGGTTTAGGGTTTAGGGTTTAGGGTTTAGGGTTTAGGGTTTAGGGTTTAGGGATTTGGGTTTAGGTTTTTGGGTTTAGGGTTTAGGGTTTAGGGTTTAGGGTTTAGGGTTTAGGGTTTAGGGTTTAGGGTTTAGGGTTTAGGGTTTAGGGTTTAGGGTTTAGGGTTTAGGTTGTAGGGTTTAGGGTTTAGGGTTTAGGGTTTAGGGTTTAGGGTTTAGGGTTTAGGGTTTAAGGGTTTAAGGGTTTAAGGGTTTAAGGGTTTAAGGGTTTAAGGGTTTAAGGGTTTAGGGTTTAGGGTTTAGGGTTTAGGGTTTAGGGTTTAGGGTTTAGGGTTTAGGGTTTAGGGGTTTAGGGGTTTAGGGGTTTAGGGTTTTAGGGTTTAG
Source organism: Effrenium voratum (assembly GCA_963377175.1). Taxonomy (NCBI): domain Eukaryota; class Dinophyceae; order Suessiales; family Symbiodiniaceae; genus Effrenium; species Effrenium voratum. The sequence goes on from CAUJNA010002590.1 coordinate 23,514, forward strand.
GGTTTAGGGTTTAGGGTTTAGGGTTTAGGGTTTAGGGTTTAGGGTTTAGGGGTTTTTGTTTGATTGGGTTTTAGGGTTTAGGGTTTAGGGTTTAGGGTTTAGGGTTTAGGGTTTAGGGTTTAGGGTTTAGGGTTTAGGGTTAGGGTTTATGGTTTAGGGTTTAGGGTTTAGGGTTTAGGGTTTAGGGTTTAGGGTTTAGGGTTTAGGGTTTAGGGTTTAGGGTTTAGGGTTTAGGGTTTAGGGTGTGCAGATGTGGTTGCTCGCTCGGGGATAAAATCCCCCAAGCCGCTCGCTTCGCGTTGCCAAGTTCGCCCGCCCCAGCCACCCAAGGTAAAGACATTTAGGGTTTAGGGTTCCATTCGAGGTGGAACCCTTGAACGGGTTCCATGCCAACGTGGCGCTGTCTGAAGCAGCTGGGCTGCCAGCTGCCTGCCTTGCTAAACTTCTAGCCTGCGCAGGCGTGGTCGCGCTGCGAAGCGCTGGTCCTTTTTCGAGTTGCCCAGCTTGCGTAGGCCGCAGGTTCCACGCGAGCGCGTTGCGCGCTGCGCTGGCCTGGGTGCGGGCTGCGGCGGCAAGTACCATGGAGACGGCGTCTACATAATCCGCAGCGTCCGCACGGCGGGCGGACGACAGAGCGCGTGGAGTTGCCCAGGCTTGCGCAGGCCGCCAAGGCGTAGACGCCGTCGACCTGATCCTGCTGCGTTTGCCGGGCGTGGGCTGCGGCAGCAAGCGCCATGTAGACGGCGTCTACATAATCCTCAGCGCCCGCAAGGTGTTGCTTCTGTGGGTCATGGGTCGCGCTGCGAAGCGCGGGTCCTTTTTCGAGTTGCCCAGCTTGCGTAGGCCGCAGGTTCCACGCGAGCGCGTTGCGCGCTGCGATGGCCTGGGCGCAGGCAGGCTGTGGCGGCAAGTGCCATGGGGATGGCGTCTACATAATCCTCAGCGTCCGCACGGCGGGCGGACGACAGAGCGCGTGGAGTTGCCCAGGCTTGCGCAGGCCGCCAAGGCGTAGACGCCGTCTACCTGATCCTGCTGCGTTTGCCGGGCCTGGGCTGCGGCGGCAAGCGCCATGTAGACGGCGTCTATATAAGCCTCAGCGCCCGCAAGGTGCTGCTTCTGTGGGTCACGCTGCAAAGCGTGGAGTTGCCAAGGCGCGAAGATCGGCGGCCCAAACACGCGCGGGCTAAGCGCGCAAGCAAGCCGCAGAACTGCGTGGGGGTGCCCTGCGCGCACGCTTCGCCGCTTTGTCTGAATGCAGCTGGGGCAAGTCCCCCGTGTTACACAGCGCAAGAAGGGAAGGCTCCTTGCGCTTGGCGTACACCCCCCCCCATCCGGGGCAGGTCCCCATATTACCCGTATGCAAAAGTTAGCAGCGGCGCAAGAAGCGGCCCGCCGTGTACCCCCCCCCAGCCGGGGCAGGCCCCGCTATTACCCGTATGCAAAAGTTATCAGCAGCGCACAAAGCGACCCCCGGAGCCAAATGGTGCAGGCTTTAGGGTAATCCTATATTGGCTGCGCCAAAAGGGTGTGGGTCGTCGTGCCACTTGCAGAGCCGCACAGCGGTTGTCCTGCTAGGCTTGACCCTAGCAGGCCCTCAGGTTTGCAACGGCGTCTCGGCTTGACCTCGAGCCCGGAGGCCCGCATGCCCATGTATATGGCCAAAGGCATGCTCGCCTGTTTAGGGTTTAGGGTTTAGGGTTTAGGGTTTAGGGTTTAGGGTTTAGGGTTTAGGGTTTAGGGTTTAGGGTTTAGGGTTTAGGGTTTAGGGTTTAGGGTTTAGGGTTTAGGGTTTAGGGTTTAGGGTTTAGGGTTTAGGGTTATGGGTTTAGGGTTTTGGGTTTAGGGTTTAGGGTTTAGGGTTTAGGGTTTAGGGTTTAGGGTTTAGGGTTTAGGGTTTAGGGTTTAGGGTTTAGGGTTTAGGGTTTAGGGTTTAGGGTTTAGGGTTTAGGGTTAAGGTTTTATGGTTTAGGGTTTAGGGTTTAGGGTTTAGGGTTTAGGGTTTAGGGTTTAGGGTTTAGGGTTTAGTGTTTAGGGTTTTAGGGTTTTAGGGTTTAGGGTTTAGGGTTTAGGGTTTAGGGTTTAGGGTTTAGGGTTTAGGGTTTAGGGTTTAGGGTTTAGGGTTTAGGGTTTAGGGTTTAGGGTTTGCCTAGAAAAAGCGCGCGCCTCGACGCCAGGGGCGTCGGGGCGGCGCGCGCTGCGTTAAGCGCTCCCCCCACCCCTGACCACCCAGCTCTTACCCTTTGCCGGGTTTAGGGTTGGATTGATCCAAGATAGACTCCGCACAGCCTTGGGCGCCTATGGAGCACCCCGCGCGCGCGCGGCATTCCCGTGATCGGATCCCCGCAATCAGATTGCGGCGGGCCATATTGGAGAAAAGCTCCAGTTTCCGCGCGCGCGGCACTCCCGTGATCGGATTCCGGAGCCAGCCATAAGAGAGGGGGCTCAGAAATTTGCACCCGTGCTTTTCACGGGGCGAGCCAGTTTAACTCGAAAAAGACGCATCAAGGCATTGCGGAGCAAGCCACCGTAGAAAAGAAGGCCAGCAGTTGCCGCTTTCCAGCCCTGCAATCAGATTGCGGCGGGCCATGTTAGAAAAAAGCTTCAGTTTCCGCGCACGCGGCACTCCCGTGATCGGATTGCGGAGCGAGCCATAAGAGGGGGGGCTTGGAAATTTGCGCCTTGTCATCAGTCGTTGTGCCAACTCCCCGCGCGCGTGCTTTGCGCGGGCGGGCCAGTTTAACTTGAAAAAGACGCATCAAGATGCGGCGGACCATCAAGCCGTAGAAAAGAAGGCCAGCCCAGTTGCCGTTTTGTCAAGGCTTTAGGCTTTATCAACAAACGATTAGAAATTGCGCGCCAGCCGCCGAACCATGCTATTTTTTAGCTTGCGGGGTAATGGTCCAGCAAATTCCAATGGCCGTCTTTGGGGAAAGCAGAAGCAACCAAACGGCCAGACATCCAGGTTTGGAGCCGCTTTTGCTATCATCCCGCGCAGTCAAGGTATCAGCGGCCAGCTGCAGATCTGAGCCGCGGATTGCAAGTTCTGCTATTATCGCGCGAATTTATCAGCGGCCGGGCCAATGGCCGTTTCATCCAGGCAGAAGCGACCGGATGGCCAGACCTCCAGATTTCAGCCACAAGTTGCAACTCGCTTTTTTCTAGCGCAGCCGAGCCAAGCTATTTTCAGCAAAAACCTGCCCAATGGCCGTTTTATCAGTGGCTGGCGTTGATAGCCAGAAAGCGGCCAATGGCCGTTTCATCGAAGCAGAAGCAACCGGACGGCCAGACCTCCAGATTTCAGCCACAAGTTGCAACTTTGCTATTATCCCGCACAATCAATGTATCAGCGGCCGGGCCAAGCTATTTTCAGCAAAAGCCGGCCCAATGGCCGTTTTAACAAGGGCTGGCGTTGGTAGCTAGAAAGCGGCAAATTGCCGTTTCATCAAGGCAAAAGCAAGCGGATGGCCAGACCTCCAGATTTCAGAAACAAATTGCAATTTCGCTATTATCCCGCGCAACAATTTATCAGCGGCCGGGCCAAGCAATTTTCAAGCAAAAGCCGGCCCAATGGCCGTTTTATCAACGCCAGGCCCAATGGCCGTTTTAACAACAGGTTGGCCCAACGGCTGTTTTATCAACGCGATGCCCAATGGCCGTTTTATCAACGCCAGGCCCAATGGCCGTTTTGTCAAGGCAGAGACAACGGATGGCCAGACCTCCAGATTTCAGCAACAAAGTGCAATTTCGCTATTATCCCGCACAATCGATTTAACAGCGGCCGGGCCAAGCTGTTTTCAGCAAAAGCCGGCCCAATGGCCGTTGTGTCAATGGCAGGTCCAATGGCCGTTTTATCAACGCCAGGCCCAATGGCCGTTTTATCAAGGCAGAAGCAACCGGATGGCCACACACCTCCAGATTTCAGCAAAAACTTGCAATTTCGCTATTATCCCGCACAATCAATGTAACAGCGGCCGGGCCAAGCTATTTTCAAGCAAAAGCCGGCCCAATGGCCGTTGTATCAGCGCCAGGCCCAATGGCCGTTTTATCAAGGCAGAAGCAACCGGATGGCTAGACCTCCAGACTTTAGAAACAAACTGCAATTTCGCTATTACCCCGCACAATCAATTTGACAGCGGCCGGGCCAAGCTATTTTCAAGCAAAAGCCGGCCCAATGGCCGTTTTATCAACGCCAGGCCCAATGGCCGTTTTAACAACGGGTGGTCTATTTGCAGCAAAAGCTTGCCCAATGGCTGTTCTATCAACGCGATGCCCAATGGCAGTTTTATCAACGCCAGGCCATGGCCGTTTTATCAAGGCAGAGACAGCGGATGGCCAGACCTGCAGATTTCAGCCGCGAAGTGCAATTTCGTTATTATCCCGCACAATCAATTTATCAGCGCCCGGGCCAAGCTATTTTCAGCAAAAGCCGGCAAATGGCCGTCTTATCAACGCCAGGCCCAATGGCCGTTTTATCAAGGCAGAAGCAACCGGATGGCCACACACCTCCAGATTTCAGCAAAAACTTGCAATTTCGCTATTATCCCGCACAATCAATTTATCAGCGGCCGGGCCAAGCTATTTTCAAGCAAAAGCCGGCCCAATGGCCGTTTTATCAACGCAAGGCTCAATGGCCGTTTTAACAACGGGTGGGCTATTTGCAGCAAAAGCTTGCCCAATGGCTGTTTTATCAACGCGAGGCCCAATGGCCGTTTTATCAACGCCAGGCCCAATGGCCGTTTTATCAAAGCAGAGACAACGGATGGCCAGACCCTGCAGATTTCAGCCGCAAATTGCAATTTCGCTATTATCCCGCACAATCAATTTATCAGCGGCCGGGCCAAGCTGTTTTCAACAAAATCCGGCCCAATGGCCGTTGTATCAATGGCAGGTCCAATGGCCGTTTTATCAACGCCAGGCCCAATGGCCGGCCCAGTGGCCGTGCAAAAGCTTGCCCAATGGCTGTTTTATCAACGCGATGCCCAATGGCCGTTCAGGCCCAATGGCCGTTTTAACAACGGGTAGTCTATTTTCAGCAAAAGCTTGCCCAATGGCTGTTTTATCAACGCGATGCCCAATGGCCGTTTTATCAACGCCAGGCCCAATGGCCGTTTTATCAAGGCAGAGACAACGGATGGCCAGACCTCCAGATGTCATCCGCAAATTGCAATTTCGCTATTATCCCGCACAGTCAATTTATCAGCGGCCGGGCCAAGCTGTTTTCAGCAAAAGCCGGCCCATGGCAGGTCCAATAGCCGTATGGCCGTTTTATCAACGCTAGGCCCAATGGTCGTTTTATCAAAGCAGAAGCAACCGGATGGCCAGACCTCCAGATTTTAGCAACAAATTGCAATTTCGCTATTATCCCGCACAATCAATGTATCAGCGGCCGGGCCAAGCTATTTTCAAGCAAAAGCCGGCCCAATGGCCGTTTTATCAACGCCAGGCCCAATGGCCGTTTTAACAACGGGTGGGCTATT
>CAUJNA010002591.1:0-55000 GCA_963377175.1 Effrenium voratum
TGGTGGTGGTGGTGGTGGTGGTGGTGGTGGTGGTGGTGGTGGTGGTGGTGGTGGTGGTGGTGGTGGTGGTGGTTGTGGTGGAGGTGGTGGGGTGGGGTGGTGGAGGTGGTGGGGTGGGGTGGTGGAGGTGGTGGGGTGGTGGGGGTGGCAGCGGCGGTGGTGGTTGTGGTTCAGGTCGTGTTAGTTTTTGTCCTTCTTCGGTTCTTCTTTTTGCTTCTTCGTCTCACTTTTTCAGCTCTAGTTCTTGTGGTTCTCGTCGTCCAGGCCTTCGTGGAAATCCTCGCCTTCGAGTGGCCTCTGCAGATGTTCCAGGACGACCCCGTCAAAATTCGCTCCAAAAGCTGCGCACGGTCACGCGCTTGGCACGTTTTTTTTTTTTTTTTTCTCTCGGGAGAGGAACCTACTCCCCTACAGATTGACATAGAACCCAACAAAAAACTGTTTGCAGAGGAAGCTCCTTTTGGGGACCCCCTTTTTTGTTCCATCTTAATCTGAAGGAGAGTAGCTGGTGCTTCAACTATGCCTGGAGAGAAACATGATATGACGCCTTGAGTACGTTTGCAGCTCTTTGGCTGCAATGATTCGTGAGCTGTTTCCACGGATGCCTCCCGATTCACTTGCGCAGAAAGACCTTGTGAAGTCTTCGCACTCGGGTCTTAACAGGTTGCAGGTTGGGGGGCAGCTCACCGAGGTCCCATTTTTTCTCGTCCCTTTTGGGAGTTGGGGGTTGTTCGGCGCTCCTTAAAAGATACATTTTGCAACCATTTGAAACATGGCTTTTTCAACACCAAAACAAAGGGAAACCCACCATTTACAAGGCAATGTTCAGGTGTATAATGTAAGGATCCCTGTTGTTGACCCCAGATGAATAAACCCCTGTTTGTTATTATGGGGGTGTCAACCTGGTTTTAGTGGGGATTCATCACTTTTGGAGTGGAACATCCCCATTCTAATAAACAACGGTTTATTATTCCGGGGTCAACATGATGCGGTATGCCATCCTTTTCGGGGACCCTCGAACATGGAATTGCGGTCTTCAATTTGCTGGCTCTCCCTTGCAACTGAGGGCAAGGGTTCAAGCAACATGGTGGTTTTCCTTTTGGTTTTCCTTTAGAACCAACCAAAAAGGGGTTCCAGTAAAAATGACACACCCACGTGGAACGCAGGCAAGCCCTTTTTCTGCCTGTTCCAGGACTTGGTGCGTGCTGTGGTGGATGTGGCTGATGCAAAGGTGGTGCACATTCAGGCGCGGTGTTACGATGCAAGGGGCGGTGAATTGATGACACACAGACTGTCCTACTGTGGAGGGACGTAACCTGCACCACGAAAGGAAACGATGGTTGAAACCACAACGTTTGGCATTTTCGTAATCGTCATTCCAGGGTTTCTTAGGTGGTGCGAAATGGTTTTCGCAACCATCCACAGTATCACGACGTCGGTAGTGCGACACAAGCCACATTCTTGTCTCCGTACATAATATTGGTTGTAGTGCAAAATACCATTTCAATTGCTTAGGCTCTTCGGAGATTGCTGCCTTAGGCGGGACTATGGGACTTGAGTCTCAAGTTACAAAGCTTCATGAGAAGCCGGTTGAACACACGCACAGACACATATATATATATATATATTTACATATATATATATATATATATAATGGCTCGTCTTTTTAAAGGGGATCCACGAAAATTGAGGTTGTCCTTTTGTTTCCCGTTAACACCACAAAGGAGGTGGTTTCCCGATGAAAGAACACAAACAGAAGAGAGGGTACCCAACTCACAGAACATGGAGCCAGCATCATTCTTTGCACATCGCTTGGGGTTTGTTCGTTTCCGTGTTGCTAGCTTCAGGATTGACTATGGACCATGGGTCCATGGTCGGTACCTCTGGCTTGGCCCAGGAAGGGCATGTCAAAACTGAGCTCAGGCGACTTCACTCTTGCAAGTCATTGGATTTTTTTTCAGGGTTTCAGTGCCAGGTGAAGTGTCAAGAATCTTGACCAACAAGAGTGGTAATGTTGACCCCGGAATAAAAAACCCGTCCTCTTTTGAAGGGGGGATGTTCCCCTCCAATAGCGCTGAATCCCCACTAAACCAGAGACACCCCCCTCCCCCTCCCCAAAAAAATCCAAGCACCCGCCCCAAACAATAAACAACAACGACACTGGGGTTTATGAAATCCGGGGTTCCCATTAGGTCCAGTTGAGCTCAGTCGACGGCTAGACCGCTGCGAGGATGCCACGGACATGGATGTGGCGGCGGACGTGGACTTCTGGCAGCTCGCGACGAACGGGCGCCCCCTCCCCCCTCCCCCCCCTCCCCCCACGAGGGTGTCATGTTGACTCTATTGTATTTTATGTTCGTTCTATTTTTGCAGTTTTTAAGCACGTGAGGCACAGTTGTCTGTTTTTTTTGGGGGGGGAGGGAGGGTGGGATACCCCTTTGTAGTGGTGAAGGGAAACCAAAAGCAGTTCATTGGCATAGGTGTCCTTTTGATCGGGTAGTTTGATTAAAAATAAATGGGTTTCACTGGTTTAGACATTGGTTTTATGCCATTCATTTACCGGGGAACCCATTGAGATTTGTCCAAAACAGGACGCCTATGAACGCGACCTGTTTTCATCAGACCAGCCGTTGACTGATCGTGTGGTTTGTTTCTTCTTCTTCTTTTCCGGTCTTTCTTCAGACCAACAGGCAGCCGAACGATTCTAGAGAACGATTTGCTGGTGCGCAATGACCCAGGGTGGTGGTTGAATGAACCGGTTTGGGGGATTCCCTTAAGGGAAAGCATAGATGTTGTTTTTTTTCTCTTCTTCCTTTTTTGCGTCATTTCCAGTTCTCAGTCCTTGCCTGTCGAACCAAACTTTCAGGCTGCTGTTTGGCTAAGGCGGCCCAAGCTGAGCCTTGGCTTCGGCTTCGACCCGAAAAGCCGCTTCGAGCCCTGTGAACCAAACCCAGAAGCTTACACATGCTACCCTCCTGTCGAACATGGAACCCTCAGGTCCCTTCAAAGGAAAATAAGGACCCCTCAGTCAGGTTCCATTTTAGTGGTAACTGCGGGTAACTCATGCGTCGTTTGGGTTTTGCAAGCATCCACATTGGTGATGGTTTTCGTCAGGGAACCCCTGGTTTGTGGTTTGGAGTCGTTGAAACCACCCCTTGACCACCAAACCACCAATCCAAACATTTAGGTATCAATTGACAACCCTGGGAGGGTCCTGGTAGGGACATATAGTTTTTCTCCAACCCATAAAGAAAAGGGAATTCCCTCATCAATTTAGGTTGCTACAAACCATTTTCAAGTTGGTATTTTGAGGGTCCAGGGAGTTGTTTTGTCCAACCCCAACCTTCCTTCCGGACCTCCCGAGAAGCCGTTGCGGACGTATTCGCTTGCGCGTTCGCGAGCGAGGCATCTGCTGGGCCTGCTGCAGCTCCTGCGCTGCGCGAACCAGCTGCCCGCGCAGGAGAGATGTCGGCGGTCGGTCCACATGGGCTGCTCGTGGGTTTTTGGAGGGAACCCGAGGTTTGGGGTGGTTCATCAAGGGGAAGCAAAAGGACAACCACCATTCCATGTTTTTGTTTTTGTTAATTAGGGGGGGTCCCTATTTTGAGACAAGCCCACATCACATGGGCTTTGACCTTCGTTGGGAACCACTGGTGCGAGAGATCTGTCCAGCCCCATCTGAGTTTGGACAAATGAGTCTTGTCCTCTTTTGTTTTCTTCTTTCTTTGTTTTTTTTTTTGGGGGGGTGGGGGGCGGGAGCTTTGCCCTCTTTGTGTCGGTTCTAGAGGGAACCAAGAGGAACACCTTAGCGGCCCTCGTGAGGCAGGTTTGCGTCCTGAAGGGGTGAGGTGAATCACCTCGCCGCTCGAACTGGATTGAACGCTCTGCTTTCCTTTGGCTTCCCTTAGCAACCCCACAAGGTACGTACCCCAAAACAAGAAACACAGCACATCACATGGGGGTTGATCTCAAAAGCTCCGATGAACATGGGATGACCCTTGGTTAGAACCGCCAAAGATATGACTTTCGCCACGTGGGAACAGTTGGGTATATGGTCGTTTTGGGGCCGAGCGGATTGATCAACCCCAAATGGATGTCTTCTGGACACATCAATCACGTTTCTCCTGGTCCGCTTCGAGTGCTCCCGACAGCATGGATGGGAATTTTCTTCTTTTTGATGCCCACCGAAGGGTCCCTAATTCAACTTCATACCCTGCTTCTTTCAATCCTCATGTGGGTGGCTGGTCTTTTTGTAGGGCGCCCCTCCAAGATGGCGCGACGGTTCTCCTTTTGGTTTCCCTTCAACACCCCGCAAAAGATCTGGTATCCCTCCAAAAAAGACCGACCTTATCTTCACTGTTCTCGGCAAGTGTTTTTTTGGTTCTGTTGATTTTTGCTGGGGTGCTGTTTAAAAAACTCTTTTTTTGACACCAAGAGTTGTACCTATACCCTCAAACTACCCACAAAACAGGAATGGACTTCACCAACAATCATTTGATCTTACAATCGCCCGCTTTAACGCTGGTATCTTGAGGGTCCAGGAAAAATCGATCAGCTAAGTGAAACCCAGAGGCTCCAGGTCGCCATGTCCCCCCAAGCGCCGACGGCGCTAGGAGCAGCGCTTCGGTGAGCTGACGAGACGGGGATGCCGGGTGCCTGAGAGCGACTTCGTGCTGGGCGGCATCGACAAGTGCGACGCCCAGGCGGCCCACGGGACGGTTCCGGCGGACGGTTCGGCGGAAAAGGGGGCGGGGGCGGGGAAAGGGGGGGGGGGTGGGGAAAGGGGGGGGGTGGAAGGTGCTCTCTGAAGATGTGCGTGTTTTTTGTGTGTTGCAAACCCCGGAAAATGGATCTTGGTTTTCCTTCCGCATGAAGATGTGGGTGTGTCATTGTCTAGGAGATCTCGATTCACTTGAAAGCGAATCGACCCGATATGGCCTTTTGGTTTCCCATGTTTAGACGTCTATATGTGTGCATTCCCTTAAAGGTTCACCTTTCATTTCCAGGTCCTTTGGGCAAGTGCCTAACCAGCCAAACCACGGGTACCCTCAAAACAGAGCCGTTCCCCCAATCAAAGCAACTTGCCACCGCACCTCTGTCCTTTTTCTGATATCTGTTAAAAGATTTCAACCTGTGGGTTACGTGAGCCAAACCACGAAACCGACTAAAAATGACAAGCCTAAGAGTCGAGACGGCTACACCCACAAAATAGATCTCGGTGTTCCTTTCGGTTTCCCTTTATTAAAAACCATCCAAAAAGGGGTAGCCTCAAAAAGGACATACCCATATATATCCCAGTTGCCCGTTTGGAGTTTTGGCCCATGTTGAGTCAAGGTCCCAAAGGGTGAACCTTGTATTTCTGGTAACGTTTGGGGAACTGAGACATGGGGTGGTGAGGCTACCATTTGTGGGGGTCGTTTTAAAGGACAACTCGTAAAACAATCACATCATTTTGGGGATCACATGGATTCTCAAGATGGACCTCTTGTGGCCTTCAAAGGAAGCAATGGATCCCAAAATGCGGTGGCAGGGTTCCCCTAAAGCGCAATTTCCTGTGGGTGCTTTTGGGGAGAAAACCTTTACAGACAGGGACACAAATGCACGCAGACGTGCAGAGAGACGTAGAAACACACACACAGAGACAGACTCCGAGAAGAATATGTTTGAGAGAGAGAGAGAGGCAAAGAGAGAAGGAGAGAATGAGAAAGAGAGAAGGAGAACACACAGAAACACGAGTGACTTGTCTTGGAGTCCGTTGAAAGAAAAAGCTGAGTCAGGCAGATTGGCTTCGCTGGAAGACCGGAGCGGGAAGCGCTGCCCCGGAGCAGCTGGTGCTGAAAGACAAGTTCCAGGCGTAAGCGCGTCCCCTTCGATCAAAACGGTGATTTTTATCCCGCTGGAAATGTGGGTGTTTCAGGGTATGTCCTATGTTTGCTTGGTTTGAGGGGAATCTAGCACTGATGGAATAGTTGTCCATTTTTGCCCAAGGGACTCAAGCAACTGGAGAGGGACGGAAAGTGAAGGTTTGGGACGCCCCAACTTTTGCAGCTAAACCAGTTTTTGTGAATTCCCACCCCACTTTTGTTTTTGCAGGTCAACCAGTTCTTGTTTGGTGAATTCGACATCGGTGGTTGATCAACTTGCAACATCTGCCGGGGGCGGGGGGAGCCACAGGTGTCCTTGTTGTTTTGGTGGAAAATAGATGGCTCACCTATGGGGGGAGGCATTGTTTTTTTGTTTATAAGCATCATTATTATTATTGATTATTATTATTGATTATTATTATTTATTATTATTATTGATTATTATTATTGATTATTATTATTGTTTTACATGGGTTTCCTCCGCAAAAATCTTAAACTTAAGGTGTAGACCCAGCTGAATTTGGGGGGGGGGGGGGGGCAAATTTGATTTTCCCGAAACGAACCCGGGAAGCAGGTGTTTATATATATATATACACGTAAATAAATAAAAAATAAATAAATATTATAATCCCCCAACCCCCAATTGTTTATTCCAGGTTAAACATCACAGTTTGGACCAATTGTCAGTTTCCTCCTAGGGTGATGTTTTTTTTTCGTCGGGGGATTTATAAGGGCCCTGAGGATGCCGTCAACACAAAAGCCACCATGTTCGAACAAACAGGACAGGTACACGTCAACTCCGCAGGAAAACCTCAAGAGTTGTCTGCGGACAGAAATCCTAACGTAATGATGTCCACCAAGTTATGAACATTTAGATACTCCTGTTACTGTCAGTCTTCCTTTTTGGGGAGTTTACGGGCGACGGACCCAACCCAATGGGACATGACCACCAACTACGTCAATCAATTCCCATGGTGAGGGCTCAGAAGTTGAAGTAGTTTATGGGATCCCCCAAAGTGGAGGGCTCTTGGTTCCCCTTTAGAACCCTCAAAATCAGTTAGCAGCTAAACGTCGCCTGTTGTCAACTGTCAACTGGTGGCAAACCATTTGGTGATGTCGGAGCCCGAAAAAACGGGCACGATCCCTCCCGTCTGGTCGCAGACCTGGACATAAGGGATGTCTACCAGCCATTGAGGGTTTTCCAGCCATTGATATCCTTATGAGCAACACTGCAGGCCGAATATGGATGCTTTCCGGACGGTGTCGCTTAACAGCTCCCAACAACGCATATCACTATTGACTTGTAACTGTAACTTGCTCTCTTAAGCACTTGTCACTGCCCGAAAGGCGAAGCAAGTTTCCTTCCTGTGGCTCCCCCAAGCTAACATGGATTCTCCAAAGCGACCGCTTTGGAAGACTTGTTTCTGTTTACAGAGGCCAATTGGGGGAGCTTCCTTCTGTTAATGTGAGGGAGTGTAGGGGGATTGTCCTCTCATTGTCTCTGCGAGATTCTGCGAGGCCAGCCGCGAGTTTCGAGCCCAAATGCTGCCCGAAGAGAACCGCCTTTAGGCCAAACAGGAAATCCCACCGAGACCCACCTCAGGGATTTCGGTGCTTAAAGGGGCGATCGGGTACTTAGTAAGTGCTTCGTAAGCCTACCATGGCTACCACCCACTTACCTGACGTACAAAATACGACCGCCCCTTCCTGGAGTCTCCAAGGACCCTTAAAAAATGGTTGGTCCTTACCCTAAATAATGGGTTCATGAACCTATTTTTAAAGTGTCAGCGGCGGAGACTCCAGGTTTAAGTGAGGAACCCTCAGGAACCCGGTGAGGAACCGAGCCGTCAGCGGCTGAAGTGCCGGAAGGAGACTCCAGGTTTCAACGGTGAGTTGAACCCGTGGCACCGTGAGCCGAACCCGTGAGTTGAAGCGTCGCAGGTGGGCCCGGGCTTCACGGCGTTCCTGGCCCACGGCAGTCTGGTGCCGCCCTCCTTCCGCCAGCGCTGCCTGGATGCGGACCTGGACGAGCTCATCTCTAGGTGGGGTTGCGATCCTTCGGCTTCTTTGGGGGTGGGGGGGGGGGTATTTTGGGGTAGGTGATCGAGGCGATCGATTCGGATCGGATCGCGTCGGGTGCGGCGGGTCGCGTCGGGTTCGTCGGCGTTTGCTGCGAGTTTCGGGAGAGATGTGCGTGCTCCTTTGGCCATTTGTTTTTGGGGGGGACCTGGGTTTGCTTGGGGGTACCCCCGTTTTTCGTGGCGGAGGGAAACCAAAAGGAACGAAGCATTAGGTGGAACCGGATCGATTCGGATCGAGTCGGGTTTGAGCGTCGGGTTTTGAGGCGAGGTTCGGGGGAATAGATTGGCAAGCCACAGGTTTAGATGGGTTTTATGCTATCCATTTACCAGGGCATATTTTTGTTCTTCCTCTTTTTTATGGTTACTTCTGGTGAGACGTGAGCGGTTCGTTCCTTTGGTTTGTTGGCGAAAGGTAGCCAACTGTGGGTTTTCCCGCTGAGTCCCGAAACTCGCTCGAGTCACTTTTTGGGTTTGGTCGCCATTTTAGTGGTGAGCAAACAACCTAGATATATATATATATATATATTAGATAAATTGTGCTTTTGAGCAGAACACACTCGCTCGGAAGTGCATGTTTTTGTTTCAAGGGAAAAGGAGCCATGTTGCACCTTCCAAGTCCTTTGCGATGCATCACTGAGTACAGTAGTATCATCCAACCCATGGCTTCGGCCTGTATACAACCCCTCGGCTTGGAGCATGCATCGCTCCCGGTTGAGCTGCCCAGTTCTGACGACTTAGGATGTTTGGAGAGAACCATATTCACATGCATAGGGTGTATGATACGTGCAAATGAAGTGCAGAGCAGGCGTTCCACAAAAGCGCTGCTACAACGCATATGTGTGCAACTGTGTCTCTTGCAAGTGACCCGCCCCCGTCGACACAATATGTTACATGTTGGTAAGCACAGGAATCCTCTTCGTTTTGTGGATGTGGTGTGGGGCCAGGAATTCTTGTAATGTGCTTGTTGTGAAGTTTGCAGGATGTTCCACATCCGCCAATTAACAAACAGGGCAGCAATGTTTGCCCTAGTTGGGGTCGCAAACTTGTCGTTTGAATTCTTTACATGGCGTGAAACTTGGGTAGCTTCCTTCATTCTCCGGCAGGGGATCTCTTTCAACTCATCTGGCTTAGGATCTCAATCCACATGCGCAATTCTGTTCGTTTTCATGATGAGGGCTTCAGCAATGGACAGCGGCAATTGGATGGCTTGGTTGTTTAGATTTGGATTTGAAGCCCTGGTTCTTGTAGGGATCCGTTTTTTCCTTGGGCTGGTCTTTTCCTAGGGCTGGTCCCCTGGTTGGTTGGTTGGTTGGTTGGCTGGTTGGTTGGCTGGCTGGCTGGTTGGTTGGTTGGCTGGCTGGCTGGCTGGTTGGTCGGTTGGTTGGTTCTGGTAGAGGGTAAATGGAAAGCCCCTCCTTAACCACCAAACCACCGATTCGGCTCCGGCTCCAAACCAATGGACTCGAGCCAGGTCCAAGCCGTTGCGTGGCGCCCCAGATTCGGAGGACTGCGACCCATGTGCTTCGTGTTTTCCTCGAAGATAGGCTTTTCCGTTTGCTGAAACGACAAGTTGTTTGATTTCCCTGGTTTTAAAAGGGAATCAATTTCACTACTGGACATATTTTCACAGTGTTTGTCCAGTGGGCGCAGACGCAAATGGAAGTATGTCTCCTTTTGATCGGTTTGGTCCGAAACAGATGTGGGTGTTGCTCAGAATTGGGGAATTCTTCACGTAGGCTTCCTTTTGGTTTCCTTGAATACCACCCAACAAGGGGTCTTCTATTTTGAAACACCGCCACATGGACAAGCCACTGGTTTAGATGGGTTTTGTGCTTTTTCCAATAGGTAACATATATATGGTTCTGAGACCTCGTTCGTGCAGAAAGTGATTCGTTTGGAAGAAACTCGCAGAGTTCTTGGACTGTCATCAAACAGTCCCCGAACTTTTTGTGGATGCCATCCACTTAAGGAGAAAATTGTAATTTTCTCGGGCTTTTCTGGTTCTCCGAGTGACCCTGGCTAAATCAGTGTTTTTTTCTCACTCAGCCGCTTTACCCACCAGATTGGTTGGGTTGGGCGGAGCCAGCGCTTCGCCCGGCTGCACATTCTTTCCAGCGCGGGTGACCTCCCCACTCGCGTGCTAAAATGACATAGTGCCCCCTACTCCAAATAACCACTTTTTCTACTGTATTTTTTTGGAAACCTGGTTTTTCAAGGTAAATACCTCCTTTTTTAGCAGAGGGTCGACATGATACCCCCCCCCCCCCAAAGAAAAAAGTAAGCGTGGGTATTTGGAGTCGGGGCTGTGGATGGTTGCGAAAACCATTTTGCCCCACTTTGGTTTTGGGCCCCCTAGGTTGAAACCTCCGGACATGTGCCCTCAACACGGGCTGGGAGACGTCCGTATCGCGAGTATCAGCTAGCACATGGAAGCCCAAAGCTTGGCTTATTTGCGAGATCTCCGACTGGGCCTGTTCTTTGAGGGTCCCCTTTCTGGGGTTGGTTTAAATGACAACTAGGAGACACCATTGTTTCCGGGGTTCTCCTAGAAAAGACGAGCCACCCACATGTGTGCAAACTGTAGCCCATCGAGCATGAGATTGGCATTCGGGTGTCTCCTTTTTTAGGCCCCCCCCCCAAACTCGCTTCAGTTGTCCTTTTGGTCTCTCCTTAATACCCACCAAAAAAACGGGGCACCCTCCAGAAAAGACGAGCCACCCCCTTATTAGGGCCCGTGCCTCGCATTCTCGCGCAGACAAAACGAGCGAGGCATTGCGCGGTGCCTCGATCCCCGGCGCGGAAGCTGCGTGTGGCGGCGGTCACCGGGTTGCTGGCAGCCAAGGGCCGTTTGTTGGTGGCCCATTTCGTGCGGGAGAGGCGCGCGATCAAGCGCGTTTTCGCCGCAAGCGCGTGCGTTTTCGCCGTTCGGCTTTCGCCGTTCGGCTTTCGGGGTTTGTTAGGGGGTGGTGGGGTTGTTTTGAAGGTGTTTTTTTTTTTTTTGGGGGGGGGGGCGGGGTTGCGGTTTTTTGAAGGGAACCGATCCCCTCGCAAGAAGACACCCGATTGAAAGGGAAGCAGGGAGGTGGTTGCATGGTGTAATCCAGCCGGGGCCCTCCTCAGAGCCGGTAAAAGCGGTTTCAAACAGCAAGAAGGGGCCCAAACAGAGATGAGCAATCAAGAATCTGGACATTCTGGACCTTTTCACCCAATGGTTTCTGATTCGATTCGCCTACGATACCGTAACAAAGGTTCTGGCTTCATTCATTCAACGGTTTCCTCGCGGATTTCGCGTCCATCGACAGTATCCACCTTCCGACCGCCAAGCGCACTTGCGATCCGAAAGGATGCGCCAGGATGCCATGTTGAGAATCACAGAATCACGAGGTGGTGACAGAGGACTCGACCCTCGACGACGCAGATGAGGCCACATGCCGCTACGACGCAGAAGAGGCCACATGCCGGTACTGGGAGAATCGAGACACTATCGCCCAGCCATGCAGCGAGAGAAAGCGCAAGTGTCCGCTGCGCAGAGTAGCCCGTGCGAGCTGATCGCTGCTGGTCTGATTGAGCGGGGCAGCAACCAGCGCTTTTGTCAGCCGGCTGCAATGGGTCTGTGTGCGCGGTTTCTCAGGGTGCCCTGGGAAGCCAAAAGGAAAAAACATGATTTTGTGCCTTTGTGACACCGAACGTTTCACACAGGCCAGACCTGGTCTGTTTCCTGCTTTTGGCTAGGAGTGTCTTCGAGCTATTTGTCGAGCATTTGGTTTCTTCTTGGCCTATGTGGAACCAAGAGGCCGAGGTTTGGGCACGAACCCCTGAGCTCCAATGCATCGTTTGGGGCAAAGAGGGCGCCCTTTTGCTGGTCGGGGACCGTCACCCCTTCTGACCCAAAATCTCAAAAACCGTGTTTGGCCCGAAGAAATATTAACAAAACAAAACAAAAAAACGTTTTGGGCCGACCCTTCCGCCCATTCCACGCGTTTCTTTCTTCAGGGGAAAAGCTCCGGAAGGGTTCCCCGAGCGATCCGATCCAATCCGCAAATTGGTCAGGGGCCGGGGCGCCGGGGTGGCCCGGGAGTTCCTGGCCAAGGCTGCGGAGGCCGAGGGAAGAAATCCGGGGCCGAGGGGACTGGAGTTAGAGACGGACCGGAGGTTGGCTTCCTTTGTGTGCAGAACGGTTGTGGCTGAGAAGTAAATTGAAGGGTGAAGGAGGGTGACGCAGGTTTGAGCCATTCTTTTGTTTCTTTTGCCCAGGGACCATTCGGATTCTCTTGTGTTTTGCGTGGACCGGTGTTTTTCCCTTTGCATTTCAGACGTAGTACGGCCAGGACTTTTAAGGGTGGGAGCCACCTAAGTGATTGATTGGGTCCCTTATCAAAATTCATACCCGTACGGGTGTGGCTCAAAATTAAAGGGTGACGCGGGTTTGAACCATTTTTTCATGTTTATTTACCAAGATTTTGGTAAACTTGCTTGAGCCACGGCCATACAGTGGATGGTTTCGCAAAGTCCGAAATCCGAGTCTCGCACCACGGTTAATGACCAAACTATGGGACTGAAGCCATAAGGTTTGTTGGTATTTGCATTGGGGAAGCGGTAAATAAACCAGGGGTTCAAAGGTGGTGCGAAATGACTTTTGCAACCATCCACAGTATGTGTTAAGTTTCCTTGGCTTTAAAGTGAAACTATCACCATGGGTAAAGTTTTGTCCCATCTTTTCGAGGGGACTTATGCAAATGGAGAGTTTGTTCGTGAGGGACGACCTTGCAGGGACCATTTAGAAGCTGCAATTTGCTTCTCATATGTCCCAACCCAGTTGGTTTTCAAGGGAACCAAAATCACTACCGGACATTGGATTTTCACCATTTTTTCCGGGGGACTCCTGGGCAAATGGAAGATTCTGAGCCCAGGGGTCAGTTGGGGCCCCCTTTCTCCCAAAGATTTTCTCCGGGGGGGGGTTCTATTTAGAGTTTAGAGGCCAACCATCCGCATTCAGAAGCTGGGGTGATTGCAGTGCAGGGGAGTTGGCGAAACAAACATGCGCCCTCTTTTGTTCTTCCCATGGTCGGTGTTGCTCCATCAATGATTTGTTTTCTGCTCCCAGATTTCCGTCGTGGTTATTGTCCTTGCAATGCGTTCGGTGTGTGGGTGCCACTTCGCCGAGTTGGGGTCCGCCCGTAGGCAACATTTTGACATTGCAACACTGCGCCAGCCGCTTGTTTCGTTGTTTGGGATTGCCCTTCAAATCCAACCTACCCAAGCACAGATTCCCTGACTTCCAGTTTCCGCCCCCTCTTTCTCCGTCAAATCCAGTCAGCTCACGCACTTTCTTGGCCCTTCCAGTGGCGGCTTCCATGGCTCCCTCTTTGTCCCTTCACCTTTCATTTCCAGGTAACTGAGTTCCAGTGCACTCTTTCAGGCTGTCTCTTTTTCGCCCCTGCGCGAGGTCCTGATGACCGCCCGGAGCGGCGCTTCCATGGAGGAGACTCGGCGAACCGCTGAAGATGGACTTGCCTCAAAGGGGGAACCTCCCTCATCCCAGAAAGATAATGTTAACCCCGGATTAAGCAGAACCCCTGGTTGATTCATAGGGGGGTGTCCCCTTTTAGTGGGGATTCATCACTTTTGGAGGAAACACGACGGGTGTATTAATCCTGGGTCAACATTACTGTGGAGGGACGAATCCTGCACCACTTTGAAACCATGGCCGAAACCACAGTTTGAAGGTATTTACCCGGAATCGATTTTTTAGAGTTTCTTAGGTGGGGCAGGATTTCTTCCATCCACAGTATGGTACCTTCCCCAAAAGAATGGGGTTGATGACCCACACATGTAGGCCTGGATGTAAATGGGTATGTGTCAAAGCAGGAAACAGGGAATCCCCCCCTCCAAAAAAAAAACGGCCAGGGCAAGAACTAGACATATGGGCATGGCTCGCAATTTCGGACGCCCTCATATTTTTCGACAAGCTGTGGCGTGAGGGGCCCTTCTCTTTCGATTCCTGCAAATCCTTTCTTGTTTGGCAGGCTCACCACTAAAAATCGCTCCATGTTCTACCGGAGTCACTTGGCGGCTGGGTTGTGAGAGGGGAGAGAAAACCTATGTGGCCTGTCCTGATTATGAACCCGAAATTGGAGGATCATGGCCACCCGGGATCAGTGAACCCCTGGTTGAATAGGGGGGATTCTTCAAAACACAGCCCTGCAAACTACCCGCAAAAAGGGAATTCACCCCATAACTTGCGGGCAATATCCCAAGTTTAAGGGTTTTTGTGAGGCGCGGTGCCCAGTTTGCTTATGCATTAGCAGGCAGAGGTTCCCGACCGCAAATAGCTTGCGGCGGCCTCTAAGTAATGTTGACCTATGATTAATAAATAGGGCCCCCCCCCCCTGAATGACCATAAATAAAGATTAGGGGAGAATTTTCAGGGTCGGGCCTTGTTTAAAGGAGTTTAGTATTGGGCTCAGTTTTTTGGTTTTCGAATACTACTTTAGAATTGGGCCAATTCAAAAGTAGTATTGGGCATGTTGTTTTTTCTTATTTTGCTTTGGGGGAATACTAGTTTAGAATTGGGCCAATTCTAAAGTAGTATTGAGCCAAGAACTTTTGCATGCATTTCATGAGGGTTTGCGTGGGCAGGCATGTATTCCAGGAGGGATTGAGAAGGACATTCATGAGGGGCTGGCATGCATTTCAGGAGGGATTGCGAAGGACATTCATGAGGGTTTGCATGGGCAGGCATGTATTCCAAGAGGGATTGAGAAGGAAATTCATGAGGGTTTGCATGGGCTGGCATGCATTCTAGGAGGGATTGAGAAGGACATTCATGAGGGTTTGCATGGGCTGGCATGTATTCCAAGAGGGATTGAGAAGGACATTCATGAGGGGTTGCATGGGCAGGCATGTATTCCAAGAGGGATTGAGAAGGACATTCATGAGGGTTTGCATGGGCAGACATGTATTCCAAGAGGGATTGAGAAGGAAATTCATGAGGGTTTGCATGGGCTGGCATGCATTCTAGGAGGGATTGAGAAGGACATTCATGAGGGTTTGAGGCATGTATTCCAAGAGGGAAAGAGAAGGACATTCATGAGGGTTTGCAGGGGCTGGGTGATTGAGTATGCAGCAAAAGGCAGCTACTATTTTGTGGGTGATGAGACCAAGGAGCTTGAATGTCATGTTGGAGATGTGCCATCAGAACTTGCATCATCAGGCTCAGATCAGACTCAGCACCATCAGGCTCAGGATTAAATTCAGATGCATCAACCACAACATCCTGTACATTCCCTCAGCATCCTCATGAGATCAGGTTTGTAGATTAGTTAGGCTCAGTGCAATGGACATGGCAAGTGTATGACAGAAAAAGGGTTATGGGTGGTGTGTGGTGGGTGGTGTGTGGTGGGTGGTGTGTGGTGGGTGGTGTGTGGTGGGTGGTGGTGGGTTGGTGGTGCCAGCACCATTCCCTTTCAGCCCTGGCCAAGCCCTGCTAGGATCAGATCTTCATCAGGTGCTGCATCCAAAGAAGGATGATGAGGCAAAGAAGCCAATTGGAGAAGGGAAGGATGAGGAAAAGAAAGATGAGTAAGCAATGAGTAGCTGCAACCCAGTGTTCTTAGCAGTTGGCATCAGGATTGAGTTGGAAAACATGAAGGTGCATGCGCTGTCATGAGTGGCATGGGGGCAGTGAGCATGGATTCACTTGGCATCATGTGCATCCAGCATGTGCATGAGCCATTCAATCATCAGCAGCCTTTTGCACCATCAGAGCTTGGAATCAGTTTGTATTTGGAGCCCATTAGCATGGCCATGAGCATGAAGAAGGTGATGGCATGCCTGGTTGCCATCATTGCAGTGGTATTTGGCATCATCAGTAGCTTGAATCAATTCATGGGGGACAAATTGACAATTGCTCATCACTGACAATTGTTAACTATCATGACTGAGGCCAGGGGATTGACATGGAGCACCATCAGTTGATCAATCAGGGAGTGCCTTGGCCACATGGGGCATGGCAATGCAGGGAAATTAGCATGGGTGGAGGGTGCACACAAATCAGGTGATGTACTGCTTCATGCTGTATGCATTGTGGAAGATGCATCAGTTTGTGGATCATGCAACTTGGAGTCATTAATTAGTTAAGTATGCAAATGTATTTGTTTTGCAATGGCATGCAGGTAGTCACATGAACATTGATGAACATTGTTCACTGCTCAGGCATGCAACATCAGCAACTCAGCCTGGACATGTGCAAGGAAAGCAGGGTTCATGGAGAAGCGTGCCTGTGTCAGCAATCAGATTCATGATTCATGGCATGGAGTTTGCTTGAACCAGGTGTATAGTGTGTGAATGCTTTAAATTCTTGATGAACTTCAGGCATGGACATCGCCTATGGAGGCTTCCATGATTTGCAAAGGCATGTGGCACAGGTGCTCAGAGAGCCTCTTGGCTGATGCAAGATAATTACATGAAGCATGATGATGAGCACATGAGGTGATAAGGAACTAGTTAGTCAGATGTCATCAGCTGTTACTCAGTTAATTACTGGGCTCAGGTATGATGATCAGATGGGGGATTCTGCCATATTGGTGGGCATGATCCAGGGATTGCGCCTACATTTGCACCAGGGATGAGCAGAACCTTGCCAGCATTAGTTTCATTAGGCAATGCTAATTATCAGCAGGCAATGCAGCAGGGCAACCATTGCAACCAGCATGGCAACACATGATTGGCTTTATTCATTCCAGCCAAGGGGATTACTATGAGGCAGAATGGGATATGGCAATTCGTGCAGCATTGCTGGATGCAAAGCTGCAGGCCCAGCAGCTTTGAGTAACTAATGAAATGACAGTTCATGAAGCAAAATTCTAATTAAGTTGCATGATGATTGGACTTGTTGTTTTCAACTAAGGTATCAGCAGCTGATTCGCAAGGTATGTGGGATGAAGGACTATGTGGCACATGATAAAGAGCAGTTCATCAGGAAGAATGCCAACAGGAAGGAATGGCAACAGGAGCAATTCCATCCAGAGCATTGGATTAATTAGTAAACAAATGATTACATGAGTGCTTGAAACTAGCAAGTGTTTGAGATGTGCTGAGGATCAGGATGCTGCTTCCATCATGGGCATGTGCCCCCCATGGAGCAAGCTCATCAAGGCATACCAGGCCATTGATGCCAGGATGCAGCAGCTGG
The DNA here is from genome assembly GCA_963377175.1 of Effrenium voratum. Taxonomy (NCBI): domain Eukaryota; class Dinophyceae; order Suessiales; family Symbiodiniaceae; genus Effrenium; species Effrenium voratum. The sequence goes on from CAUJNA010002591.1 coordinate 17,139, forward strand.
TGTGCCTTGGAAGTTTCAATCCAGAATCAGCAATCAAAGAACTGTTAGCTTGTGAGTGCATGATGTGATACCCAAGTGCATCATTGATTAAGGAAGCTCTTTGAGCACTACAATCAGCAAATGGATCAGTGGGAAATGGACATTCCATTGCAGCCCATGTGGTCATTCCAAAGGGAGATGACCAAGATCGACAAGATGTGCCTCAGCAAGCAAGCATTTGATGAGTTTGATGAATTATCAATCAACAGACCCAGCAAGCAATCAGCAGGATACATAGTTAACAAACATCAGCTCTTGACCATCAGCAAGCAACATACATGTGAATAGTGTGCAAATGAGGATCCAGGAAAGCGAGGATAAGAAAGGGAGCCTTGGAGAATTAGTTGAGTCAAGGTAGAAGTCATCAGCATCAATGTGCATGCACACTTTGGACTTAAGGCAGAAATGCATCAAGGGCATGTTCTAAGCCTGATGCAGCCAGGAAGATGTGACTTGACAGCACATGATGAATGCAAGTGCAATGGAAGGGGACATTGGTTACTTGTTTGGGTGTGCAATGCAAGGCGCCATTCATCAGCTGGTATGGCACAAGCGGGTAAGGCGCAGTGCCTTGCAAGCAATAGATGGGCAGTTGCATGGCCATCAGCAAGCATGCAGTTAATCAAGGGCAGTGGCAGCACAACTAGCCTACAATCCAAGGTGCTGGACCAGGTGCTGATGGCCTGGCATGAGGTTTTTGATCAGAGGCTATGAGCCCTGGAGCAAAAAGGATGCAAGGCATCATGAGTGATTCAGGGCATCATGTTTGGCACTCAAGGCATCATGAGTGGAAATCAAGGCAATCAGGCAGTCAAGGGTTCATGGTCATGAGGGACATCAAGAGCCAATGACACCATGCATGTTGGGCTGCTCAAACTGCAATGCAGTTGCACACCATATTCAAGTTCAGCTATTGCATTAGGAGCAGCAGCATGATTAGGCTGCTCAAGCTGCAATGCAGTTTCACACCATATTCAAGTTCAGCTAATGCATTAGGAGCAGCAGCATGATTAGTTACTAAACCATTGCTCAGGAATCCAAACCAAAAGGCAGGCAACTTATTAGGAGACATAGAGCATTTTAGCATGGGTGGCCATGAAGAAGAGCATGGGCAAGGATGATGAGGACCGGGCACAGGGAGGGGAGAAGGGATGGGAAGCTGAGATGATGCATGGTTGATTGATTCATTAATTATGCATGGTAGCCATTGACACCCAAGCTCAAATCAACTTAGAAGCCATGATCGAGGGCAATGAGCCATACTGGGAGCTCAAGAAGCCATATTCAGCATGGATCCAGTGTGCTACATCAGAATGTCATGGGTGGACTTGGGCGAGGAAGTGGCATCAAAGAAACCCATACTGCTGGGTATGCAGGAAGCCTTGGATTGAGAGCTGGATACAGATTGGATTCCAAGTGTGGGAATTCAATTGATCAGATCCATAATGGATGCAAAAAATGGTCTGCAAAAGAGGGGCAGCATTGCTTGCATGAGCTGTGATTGCATGAAGGAAATTTGGAATGATTCCTTGCCTGTGCAGGAAGATGAGGCTGCAACCATCAGCCAGCAGGATGAGGCCTGGATTGAAGGGATCGAGGGTATTGATACAAAAGAAAGGAAACTGGATGACCATGAATAAAGATAATTGAGGGGATCATATTTCTTTGAAGAGGGAATGTGGTTAGCATTATTCATGGTCTGGTTATTATTTAGTGCCTCAGGGTTCATGGGGGGTACTCTTGCTGCCAGGGTCAATGTGTTGATGTCTCATCTAGAATCAAGTGTGGGATGAGCCAAGTGGAATGGAAAGCTTGACCATGAATAAAGATAAGAGGATCAAATAAGTAATTCATCAATTCCATGTGATAATTTGAATGAGCAAATCTGATTGGCAGGTGCTGGATGAGAAGCAGGAGGATGCTGGAAACATGAGCCAGCAGGATGAGGCATGGATTGGTACAAATGAAAGGGAACTGGATGACCCTAAATAAAGATAAGGGGACCAGATGTATTTTTTGATGGGGGAATCTGGTTAGCATTATTCATGGTCTGGATATTATTTAGTGCCCCAGGGTTCAGGGAGGGTAATTACCCTTGCTGCCAGGGCGAATGTGTTGATGTCTCATCTAGAATCAAGTGTGGGATGAGCCAAGTGGAATGGAAAGATCAGATCTTTTTTTTGATGGGGGAATCTGGTTAGCATTATTCATGGTCTGGTTATTATTTAGTGCCTCAGGGTTCATGGGGGGTAATCTTGCTGCCAGGGTCAATGTGTTGATGTCTCATCTAGAATCAAGTGTGGGATGAGCCAAGTGGAATGGAAAGCTTGACCATGAATAAAGATAAGAGGATCAGATAAATAATTCATCAATTCCATGTGATAATTTGAATGAGCAAATCTGATTGGCAGGTGCTGGATGAGAAGCAGGAGGATGCTGGAAACATGAGCCAGCAGGATGAGGCCTGGATTGGTACAAATGAAAGGGAACTGGATGACCCTGAATAAAGATAAGGGGATCAGATCTACTTTTTGATGGGGGAATCTGGTTAGCATTATTCATGGTCTGGTTATTATTTAGTGCCTCAGGGTTCATGGGGGGTACTCTTGCTGCCAGGGTCAATGTGTTGATTTTGATGGTTTTTTAAAAGGAATTTTAAAAGAAAGGGATCCCATAAGTTTGTGGATTTGGGATACATCTAGAATCAAGTGTGGGATGAGCCAAGTGGAATGGAAAGCTTGACCATGAATAAAGATAAGGGGATCAGATCTATTTTTTGATGGGGGAATCTGGTTAGCATTATTCATGGTCTGGTTATTATTTAGTGCCTCAGGGTTCAGGGGGGGTACTCTTGCTGCCAGGGTCAATGTGTTGATGTCTCATCTAGAATCAAGTGTGGGATGAGCCAAGTGGAATGGAAAGCTTGACCATGAATAAAGATAAGAGGATCAATAAGTAATTCATCAATTCCATGTGATAATTTGAATGAGCAAATCTGATTGGCAGGTGCTGGATGAGAAGCAGGAGGATGCTGGAAACATGAGCCAGGCAGGATGAGGCCTGGATTGGTACAAATGAAAGGGAACTGGATGACCCTGAATAAAGATAAGGGGATCAGATCTATTTTTTGATGGGGGAATCTGGTTAGCATTATTCATGGTCTGGTTATTATTTAGTGCCTCAGGGTTCATGGGGGGTACTCTTGCTGCCAGGGTCAATGTGTTGATTTTGATGGTTTTTTAAAAGGAATTTTAAAAGAAAGGGATCCCATAAGTTTGTGGATTTGGGATACATCTAGAATCAAGTGTGGGATGAGCCAAGTGGAATGGAAAGCTTGACCATGAATAAAGATAAGGGGATCAGATCTATTTTTTGATGGGGGAATCTGGTTAGCATTATTCATGGTCTGGTTATTATTTAGTGCCTCAGGGTTCATGGGGGGTACTCTTGCTGCCAGGGTCAATGTGTTGATGTCTCATCTAGAATCAAGTGTGGGATGAGCCAAGTGGAATGGAAAGCTTGACCATGAATAAAGATAAGAGGATCAAATAAGTAATTCATCAATTCCATGTGATAATTTGAATGAGCAAATCTGATTGGCAGGTGCTGGATGAGAAGCAGGAGGATGCTGGAAACATGAGCCAGCAGGATGAGGCATGGATAAAGGGAACTGGATGACCCTAAATAAAGATAAGGGGATCAGATGTATTTTTTGATGGGGGAATCTGGTTAGCATTATTCATGGTCTGGATATTATTTAGTGCCCCAGGGTTCAGGGAGGGTAATTACCCTTGCTGCCAGGGTCAATGTGTTGATGTCTCATCTAGAATCAAGTGTGGGATGAGCCAAGTGGAATGGAAAGCTTGACCATGAATAAAGATAAGAGGATCAGATAAGTAATTCATCAATTCCATGTGATAATTTGAATGAGCAAATCTGATTGGCAGGTGCTGGATGAGAAGCAGGAGGATGCTGGAAACATGAGCCAGCAGGATGAGGCCTGGATTGGTACAAATGAAAGGGAACTGGATGACCCTGAATAAAGATAAGGGGATCAGATCTACTTTTTGATGGGGGAATCTGGTTAGCATTATTCATGGTCTGGTTATTATTTAGTGCCTCAGGGTTCATGGGGGGTACTCTTGCTGCCAGGGTCAATGTGTTGATTTTGATGGTTTTTTAAAAGGAATTTTAAAAGAGAGGGATCCCATAAGTTTGTGGATTTGGGATACATCTAGAATCAAGTGTGGGATGAGCCAAGTGGAATGGAAAGCTTGACCATGAATAAAGATAAGGGGATCAGATCTATTTTTTGATGGGGGAATCTGGTTAGCATTATTCATGGTCTGGTTATTATTTAGTGCCTCAGGGTTCAGGGGGGGTACTCTTGCTGCCAGGGTCAATGTGTTGATTTTGATGGTTTTTTAAAAGGAATTTTAAAAGAAAGGGATCCCATAAGTTTGTGGATTTGGGATACATCTAGAATCAAGTGTGGGATGAGCCAAGTGGAATGGAAAGCTTGACCATGAATAAAGATAAGGGGATCAGATCTATTTTTTGATGGGGGAATCTGGTTAGCATTATTCATGGTCTGGTTATTATTTAGTGCCTCAGGGTTCATGGGGGGTACTCTTGCTGCCAGGGTCAATGTGTTGATTTTGATGGTTTTTTAAAAGGAATTTTAAAAGAAAGGGATCCCATAAGTTTGTGGATTTGGGATACATCTAGAATCAAGTGTGGGATGAGCCAAGTGGAATGGAAAGCTTGACCATGAATAAAGATAAGGGGATCAGGTCTATTTTTTGATGGGGGAATCTGGTTAGCATTATTCATGGTCTGGTTATTGTTTAGTGTCAGCCATTCTGGCCAGGCAGCTGCAATCCTCCAGAATGCAAAAGATCAAGCAGAAAGGATCATGAAGGAGGCCATGGAGAAGGCACAGGGGTTGATTGATGCCCAAGGCAATCAGCAACTGAGAAAGCGGCCATCAAACAATTTTAAAACACCAGATAGGAGGACATCTGCATGCACATCACCAGCAGCCACCAGCAATGCATCAACACAAAGCAGCGGCTACAAGAAGCAATTTAGCATCAAGAAGTTCTTTGGATCACAGGATGATCAAGATTCACAGAGCCCAGTGTTGGATTCAGTTCAAGGAGCCAGGAGGCATCAGCATTCAAAAGCAATGCAGGCTTTGATGGAAGAAAAGAAAAAGTATGCAGAGGCAACAAAAGCCTTGATGAGTGTTGATGAGGCAGCTAGCAAAGCAATACAAATGAAGCTTCTCAAATCAAGAGCAGGAAGGCCAGAAGGCAAGAGCACCCAGAGGTCATCAAACAGAGCATTAGAAGGAGCAAAAAGGAGGAAGCTCGAATTTTGGGCATTTGAAAAGATGAGGATTGCAGAAGAAGTTGATAAGAGGAAGCAATCCCATGCATCAGAAAGCGGTTTGTGGACTGAGATGAGGAAGTTGTATGGCATCCCAGCTCAGAGGGTGAAGGACATCTACAGCAAGAAAGATGAGTGGACTCACATTGTGAAGAAGAACAAGCTTGGATCAGGGAGAGGCTCAGCAAAGGGGATAAAGAGGAGGAAATCATCAGCATGCATCAGATCAACAGGTGGTGGGAGAAAGAGGGAGTATGAAGATCAGATCCAGAGATTGAGGAAGTGGGTTGCATTGGAAAGAAGCAATGGGCATCATCTGAGCAAAAGGGAGTTATTAGAAGAGTTTTGTTGCTATCTCACAGAGCATGCCCAGGAGTGCATGAAGAGAACACAGGATGGCGAGAGTGCATCAGGCTCCATCAGCTCCCTTACCATGCAGGCCAGATCAGCACAATGGAAAAGAGAAGCAGAAGCTGCTATCAAGAGAAGGGATAAGCTATTGGATAGCAGAACCACATATGGCCGCAATTACACATCAATGTTGATCGGTTGGATCAATGCAAAATTCATGCAGAAGGAGCTCAGCCACAAGATCAGTGCCCTTGAGAGCAGAGCAAGAGCACAATTGACATGGCAAGGCATGGAACGCATCCTGTATTTGATGGGCGCTGCAGATGAGGAGGAGCTTCAGGAATCAGGCATCATTGCCAACCCATCCCAGGTCATCAGCAACAGGCACAACATGTGCATCACAATGAGCGATCAAGTCCCTGTATGGGCCAAAGCTGTGCATACCAAGATGATATTCAGTGAGCAGGAGCTGACAGGAATGAGGTATGATGACAAGGTGAATTTCAAAGAAATCAGAAAGGAGATTGAGTCAGCCCAGCAGGTGATGAAGATGAGACAGGAGCAAGTGATAACATCAGCTGAGGGAGAGGGAAAAGATGATAAGAAGTTGGTATCAGGAATGAAGCTGTCTCATCACAACCCTCATGAGGAGAAGTTTAGAATCACATATGAAGCCAGACAAAAGATCTATGGGCTGGTGGATGGAGAATTGACAGGTGAGGTGGCATGTGGGCTATTAGTATTTGCAGGACCACATCAGCGCCTTAGCAATCTGGATAAAGATGGAAAGTATAAAGAAGATGATGAGTTTGAGGTGGGGGGAACCACCATCATTCACAGCAAAGGACATCAGTGCAGATCAATGAAATCAATTGTCAATCTTCGCAATGAGGAGCCAGAGTTGTTTAGCAAGATCATCATCATGTCCCAACCCAGTGGCAATGTGGATGGAGTTCTGATGAAGTGGATTGCCATGGAGCAAGGAGAGAAGGAAGTATGTGGCATCAACATCAAGGACTCATTCAGTGCAAACTTTGCAGATGCAACAATGCAAGCAGAGCGCATCCTGAATCAGGCACCTGCATACATTTTGGGCCACATGACAGCACAACTTCAGGTTACAGACACTGATTGCAGCAGAGCATGGAAAAGATATTTCACCCATGAGCTGGATAGGATGAGGGTCCAATTCAAGAGGAAGCATGGATCAGACCAGGGCTTCAGCATTGGATATCCAGAGATCATCAGGGCTTCAATAGCTAGTCAGGATTATATGGCAGTCCTCAATGAGAAGACCAACTGGGTAGTATCAGGTGCCAAGAGGAATGGTTTGATTGCCTACCAGATCAAGGAAGGAAAGATGGTCCCAATCAAAGGTGAGATGGGCACCAGCAGGATCCCAGCAGATTGGTGGGAGCATAGGCACTCATGGTTGGATGAATCAGGGAGGCCATTGACTCCTGACTTTTCCATCAGCAACGATGCAGCAGCCATCACTGACTTGATAGAATGGTCCAACTGCCATCCTGAACCTGATCAAGAAGGAGATGATCAGACAGATGAGCACCAGAAGAAGAAGGAAGGACAGGATCCTGTGAAGGATGAGAAGCTAGATGAGGAGAAGGATGCAGTGGACATTGTGCATGAGCTCAATGAAGAGATGATACTGCCCATGCAGAACTCCCTATTCCTCAGGATGAGCCCCAAGTTGAGGAGGCAGTTCTACAACAAAGGAATGCTTGAGTCGACATGGGCCACCATCATGAAAGACCATGAGAAAGCAAGGATCAAATCAGTGCACAGACCCTTGATCAGGATATCAGCCAGGAAGCATATGAGCAAAAAGCTATTAGACAGCATGAGCAAAAAAGAGGCACTGGAACAGATTGTGGCCAAGAGCACAAATAAGAAGAGGATTGGCAAGGTATTGCTGAAGAGCTCAATGCTAGCAAAAATGAAGAAGAAGAAGAAGCTTAGCATTGCAAGCAAGCCATCAGCAAGCTCAAAGCCAAGCATGATAGCAAAGCCATCAGTGAAGAAGAAGGCAGATAAGAAGGCAGTGATGAAGAAGGAGGCTGAGAAGTCAAGCAAATTGGAGTTCAAGGCTTGAAGAAGGACATCCCAGCAAAGAAAAGTGATGATGCAATTGGTGATGAGCTCCATGATTGGATTGGGAAGGGTGTGAGAGTGGTATCAGAAAAGGCAGGCCCCTTGAAGTATGGAAGATCAGGGAGTGTGTCCAATGTCAAGGATGGCACAGCAAGCATCATGACAGAGAAGGGTGTCATTAGCACACAGATGGAGTTCCTGATGCTGGAAGATGCAACATGGAAGAAACCCAGAGCATACAGGACCTTTCAGTATATCACAAGGGCATCATTGCAAAGCAGCTGCAAGCAATAGCTGCCCATCCAGAGCCATTTGTTGATACAACATACCCCTTGCTTGGGATAGATGCAGACACATACCTGGAAGATCAGCACATTGTATTGGCATGGGCATGGATGCAGTGGCAATTGAACATTCCTGAGTCTGTGCAGTGCTTGGATCCAGCATTGATGGGAAAGCTGACTGTGAACATGACTGAGATGGATGAGGCTGGCTATGAGTTGGTCAAGGGGCAAATCCTGGACTGTGCATCAGGTGTTGATACTTTGTGCATCCCAATCCCTGCCCATGGAGCGCCCAAGCATTGGACCCTATTGGTGAAGAAAGGGGATCAGTGGCATTACTATGACACCTTGGAAGGTGGACATCCTGAATGCCTGAAGTATGCCCATGAGATTGTGAAGCTGTTTGAAGGAGAGAATGCAGCAAATATCAAACTGGAATGCAGGAACCATGTTCGCCAGAAAGGAGCTGATTGTGGATATTTTGTCATTGCATACATGGAGATTGAGGCATGCACCCATGTTGAAGGCCCAGCATCTAGGGGATGGCCAATGGCAATCAAGGAGGAATGGCAGATCAGAATGCAGAAGATGAAGAAGGTATTGAGCACAGAATCCAGCAAGCTACATCAGCATATGCAGGACATTGAGAAGAAAGCATACAATCTGAAGAAGAAGCAGGATGATGCATATGCAGCAGCCAATGAGAAATTGAAGAAATTGAAGGACATGAAGTGTCATTCAGCATTAGTAGCAATGCAGGCAATGAATGAGAACAGCAAGTTCTTCAGGGCATCAGATTTGAGCCATGAGGCAAGCATGGAGATCAGGATGGCTGAGACAAGATTAGCACCATGCAGCAAATGCAGATTTCAGACTGGATGCCTGAGGTGCATTGCCATGAAGGCATTTGCCTACTGGATGAAGAAGGAGGCATTCCTCGCGAATAAGGTGCCCAAGATTGAAGGACCAGGGCTGAAAGGGATTGTGGTGGTGGTAGTGGTGGTGGTGGTGGTATGGTGGTGGTGGTGGTGGTCATTTGCTACTGCTGCTCTTGGAGGATGGGGGGAGGGGGAGAGGGAGGGAGATGAGCATTGAGAGTGATTATTGACCTTGAATAAAGATTGATTGAGTGCCAAAAGCATGCAAATCCTATGGCAAATCAGGTTTCCCTGGCATGATCCCTGGATAAATTCACTATGAAACCATGCAAATTCCATGGGGGATGAGGGTTGGGAGCACTGACCCTGAATAAAGATTAGATGCCAGAAGCATGCAAATCCCATGGTAAATCAGGTTTCCCTGGCATGATCCCTGGATAAATTCACTATGAAACCATGCAAACTATGAAACCATGCAAATTCCATCAGGGGGGATGGATGGGTTGGGAGCACTGACCCTGAATAAAGATTAGATGCCAGAAGCATGCAAATCCCATGGTAAATCAGGTTTCCCTGGCATGATCCCTGGATAAATTCACTATGAAACCATGCAAATTCCATGGGGGATGAGGGTTGGGAGCACTGACCCTGAATAAAGATTAGATGCCAGAAGCATGCAAATCCCATGGTAAATCAGGTTTCCCTGGCATGATCCCTGGATAAATTCACTATGAAACCATGCAAATTCCATGGGGGATGAGGGTTGGGAGCACTGACCCTGAATAAAGATTGGATGCCAGAAGCATGCAAATCCCATGGTAAATCAGGTTTCCTAACCATGCAAATTCCATGGGGGATGAGGGTTGGGAGCACTGACCCTGAATAAAGATTGGATGCCAGAAGCATGCAAACCCCATGGTAAATTCGGTTTCCTGGCATGATCCCTGGATAAATTCACTATGAAACCATGCAAATTCCATGGGGGATGAGGGTTGGGAGCACTGACCCTGAATAAAGATTAGATGCCAGAAGCATGCAAATCGCATGGTAAATCAGGTTTCCCTGGCATGATCCCTGGATAAATTCACTATGAAACCATGCAAATTCCATGGGGGATGAGGTTTGGAGCACTGACCCTGAATAAAGATTAGATGCCAGAAGCATGCAAATCCCATGGTAAATCAGGTTTCCCTGGCATGATCCCTGGATAAATTCACTATGAAACCATGCAAATTCCATGGGGGATGAGGGTTGGGAGCACTGACCCTGAATAAAGATTAGATGCCAGAAGCATGCAAATCCTATGGTAAATCATGGCATGATTTTTGGATAAATTCACTATGAAACCATGCAAATTCCATGGGGGATGAGGGTTGGGAGCACTGACCCTGAATAAAGATTAGATGCCAGAAGCATGGAAATCCCATGGTAAATCATGGCATGATCCCTGGATAAATTCACTATGAAACCATGCAAATTCCATGGGGGATGAGGGTTGGGAGCACTGACCCTGAATAAAAATCTTCATTTTGCATGGATCCCAATGGGAATTCTATGTTCTTTTGTGAGCTTGGGAACTCAGGATTCATTCACTCTTGTGGGGGGAAGGTTATTTGTTTGAATTACTTTATATTATTTTTCATTTTTTTCATATTTTTTCCCCTGGGAAAAAACGGTTAGCATTATTCATGGTATATTTATTATTTTTTTGAAATCGGTCAGCATTATTCATGGTCTATTTACTAATCGTAGGTCAACATTAGATCCCTCGCGTGAATTGAACCAGACTCCATGAGTCCGGGTTTCGGTCGCGCCGGGACGGATGGTTGTTGCGGCTGTCGCACTCGGCAAGCGTGTCTGACGCATGCCTCAGAGCGGCCTCTGGCCAAGATGAGATCCGCGGCCATGGCGAGGTACCTGCAGAGAACCCTTTTCCTGGGGTTTCCTGGGGTCAAATGTTGGAGCCTCTTTACACGGCCCCCGCCCCCGCGTTTTCGCCGGAACAGTGGAACCAGTCAGCGGGTACTATTCCTAAAGGAGGTCCAACATTATTCAGGGGAGTCGCCCCTTCCTGCGAATCCTTTGTCAAGACGCGCAGAAGCTTCTGGAGCTCATGCTTTCCCTCTTGCACTCTGTTAAGGTGACCTCGGCAGACGCCCATGTGAAGCCTGAGCAGAGCTTTTTGAGCAGCAATTCCAGTCTTTGGTTCTGGTTCAGCTTATGACCTTTTTCGTCCCAGCAACTGCTCTTTCTTTCTTTCTTTCTTTCTTTCTTTCTTGCTTTCTTGCTTTCTTTCTTGCTTTCTTTCTTGCTTTGTTTCTTTCTTTCTTTCTTTCTTTCTTTCGCAGACATCGGCGGTTGTGGCATCGATGTCTCTCACTGGCATCAATCTCTTAGCGGGGGCCTAAAAAGCCCCGCTCCAACAAAACTTTACACTGGTGTCAGTTCTTTACAGCCATTTGGTTGGATCTTTGGACTTTAGCCTGTTGGTTGAAGCAGGTCGGATTGTCCGATTTGGAAACTCAAAACGTGAAAACAACAGATGCGGAGGTGTCGAGTCGTTGCTGCAACCTCCAAACCACCAATCCAAACCACCAACTTTTTCATGGCCCCTAGGGGGGGCTGTCCCTGGATAAGCCCAGGATAAGCCAAGGATGAGCCAAGGATAAGCCCTCAAAAAGGGGGTTATTACTGTGGATGGACGAAATCCATTTCGCACCACCCAAGAAACCCTAAAATGATTCGATTCCCCTGGAAATACCAACAAACGTTATGGCTTCCCATGGTCTCATAGTGGTGCGAAATGGATTTCGGCCATCTCCCAGTTCGCCCAGCTGGGACTGACTTTTGGTTTCCCGAGCTTCGCAATGGTCCCAGCCATTCGGATCCTTGGCTTTTTAGATCTTTTTAGTGTTTAGTGGTTGGTTTTCCATTTCGGCCACTAAAAGTTATTCACTTTTAGTGGGTGATAGGGCAATCTTGGGCCTTGTTTAATGTGCGCTCCCCAGAGCAGTCAAAGCAGTGCCCCGGGGTCTTGAATATTGTTGTAACAAAGGACCTTGGACAGCTTAAACTCTTAGCGGCTTTTTTATGTTTAGTTTGTTTTTTCCATTTTAGCCCACTAAAAAATATTCACTTTTACAGTAGCCGGTGATCTGAGGACAGCTCAGAATGTAATTCCTTCCGCACTTTGCAGGAGGGCCAGCCGCTCTGGGACTACGAAGCAGAGTCCAGGACCGCCTTCTGCCGGGCGTCAAGAAGGTTTTCTGGGGGGAAAATCCACGTGCAAATGAGGTCCACAACAGGGTCCCCACGCGTTTCTGGGGTCTTGCTCACAAACTATGGGGACCCCCGTTTTGATCCTTCTTGCATTTATTTGTATGTCTTTTTGGTTTGGAAAATAAGAGGACACGAATCAATCCTGTAGTGAAAGGGACCAAGCGTCGTCGGACCCAGAAAGCCGGATTTGGCCGATATTGTCCCCAATGGGGTTGGTGACTCGGGGAAGCCACGTATTTAGCTACGAAGGTCTGGGTCCAGAGCTGGGCCTTTTGGTTGAAATGCCCTGAGAAAGGGGCCGTTGCGTTCCGGTGGAAGGGAGCTGGGCGCTCCGATTTTATGGAAGCGCCTTCTCCAATCGGGAGCCAACAGGTGTTTTGCCCGAGCAAGAGATTTTTGGGCTGGAGCTTGGACCACTCGCAATTGGCGAAACTCGGCAATGCTGCCAGGTTCCTTCATGAAAGGGGCAGGGTGCCGTTTCCCAACCCAGTCTAAACAAGCTGCCATGGACAGCGCCGCCCTCTTTTCCTGAAGGAATGAGGCTTATCTTTCAAGCGCGCCCTCCGTGGTATTCGTGCGGATGTTGGCTTTTCAGCACCCTCCCGGCAATGGGGATGAGCGACAAGTCACCAACCCAAACCCGGACCCAGCCGCCTATGGCTGTTCAAGGCTTGCTTACGCTGTCCAGATTCTGACAGACCATTTGCAGTTGGGGGTTATTTCCCCTATCACTTACCATCCCTTGAACAACCATGGCAGTGGTTGTTGGAGGGGTTCCCAAAAGGAAAGCTTTTGCCATCTTTTGCCTTCCGACACCCTCCAATCGATTGCAGGGAAGGAAGGGGGTGACAACTGGTGAAATGGGGCCAGTTGGGTGTCTTAAAATAGGATCCCCCCAAAACAAAAAAAAGGCGGTTGTCCCTTTGGCTTCCCTTGAAGCCAACCCCCAAAAGAGGGGTACCGACCCCCCCCCTAGCGAAAAATCGCGGGTTTCCCCTTTGGCTTCCCTGGAAACCAACCCCCAAAAGAGGGTTACCGAGGCCCCCCTCTCCCCCCCCCACAAAAAACTAGTGGGTTGTCCATTTAATTCCCTTGAAGCCAACCCTTTTTGGTTTTTGGAGGTGTATTTTCCCCCAAAACCGCCCAAAAACGGAGAAGAAAAAAACGACATAAATCCGCGCCCTTTTTGTTTAGAAAAAGCGCAATCAATCCGCGCCCTTTTTGTTTTTTTTGGGGTGCCCGTCTTTCCAAAAAGCAAAAGAGAGACCGAACAAAAATCCGGCGCCTGGAGGACCTTCTGGTTCGCCGAGCTGCCGCCCAGCAAAAGCCGCCGCCGCCTCTTCGAGGCCTGCGGCGTGCTCTTGGCGCAGGCGAGGTCGAAGAGACGGGGCAACGGGGGGGGTCGAAGGGGGGCTGCCTGGCACCGGGGAGCAGGGGGTTTCTGGTGGTTCCTGGGAGTTTGGGAGGTTTTCTGGCTTTTTGGTTGGGAGTTTGGGAGGTTTTCTGGCCTTTTGCTTGGGAGTTTGGTATGAATGGCGTGTCGAGGCTCGGTCGCTTTGTTGGCATTAACGGGAACACCACCGAGAAAACTTACATTTTAAGGACGGGTCCGCTTTTCTGAACACCACACAAACTCCCCCCCAACTATGAAAGCTGACGATCGCAAGGTCCGTAAGGGCTTTTGGAGAAGTTTCTGGAACCCACTTCCAGGATAGTTGGATTGGCGGTAGAAGCTGTTCCAAACCAAACAAGCAGTACCCCAGAGAAGGAGGTTGCAAAATCGACTGGTTTGGTTAAGTGAGGATCCCGGTCATGTTTTTCCATGTGTTGGGATGGCTTGGAAGCGCGCGGCCTTGCGCCGGGAGGAAGCGTCCACAAAGCGGTGACTGGATGCTATTTGCATCTGGCTGTTTTAGATGAGGGGATGCAAATTGAAGGCTTTGCGGAGGGGTCCTCATGTAGGCCTGCCAAACCACAAAGCTAAAAAAGGTCTTGGATCTTTTTCCTTCGCTCTCCCGACCAATGTTTCGACCGAGCCCAAGCAAAGGCAAACCATGGAAGCGCCTATTTTCAACAAACACATGGTCTGGGATCCTTGTTCCATTTCCCAACCACCTGGATCGCAAGCAGCTACTTTTTTCCATCCACTTTACCCCAACAACCAGCAACGGTGACTGAAAAAAGCGGCAACTTGGCGCGCTACCTAGGCATTTGTTTTTCGTTTTCTGCGGGTCTTTGGAGCCCAAATCCCCCCAACCCCCGGATCAGCCTTTCGCTCGAAATCGTAGGCCCTCGTCACGGGCACGCGGCTGCAGGTCGGCCCGGTCTTTGCGCAGTGTCTTTGGCTTTGGTTTTTTCGAGGGAACCCTGAAAGGGAGTGGTCTGACAGGGAAGCCACAAGGAACTCCTTGCCATTTTTCCTGAATAAAAAGCTTTTTCTCTTTCTTGGGCATGGGATGGTCATCAACCCCTAAGGGATGTTTGACAATGGCTTAAGGGGAAAACATCGGCTCGCCATTTCGAGACGAAGCGGTGTGCGGGCCTCGAAATCCGACCCTCTAGCTTTTCGTGCCTGCGAAAGGCGGCCAGGGCGGCCCATTTGGGTGATAGCACAATTTTTCTGAATTCGGTTGCCCAGATGGTTCCCTTGAAAACCACCCAAAAAGGGGGGTGGGGTGACCTCAACAGACAGTCGAGCCACCCACATGATTAAAGTTGAAGCCATGGGGTTCTTGAAGCGAACTGTTTTTTGCGCGTTGTCCTTTTTCTCCTTTCTTTTTCCGGCGAGTTGTTGTATTTTTTTGCTAAGACCTGAGCCGGTTGAGACCTAAGACAGAGTTTTTGTGAAGCTCTGCTCGGGACCCGAGCCACTGATCAAAGGAGGGCTTGTGCCTTAGGTCCGTCAAAGTGGCATCTCCAAAGTACTAGAAAGATTTTGTTTTTTCTCCGGGACCTCCACTACCCAAGTAATACGTATTCTGGATTGAAGCCAACATAAACTCAGTTTACGGGACTACGTCTTCTGAAAGTTGGCGTCCGAAAATGCACCTTTCCCCACAACTGGTCAACCCCAAACAGTTTCCCGTTTTCTACCAGGGTCACCGGCTGAGCAGCTTTCCAACGCCCCAAAAGCGCCATTTGCGTCAGGTGGTTCTACTTGGTCTCATGGGGCCAGTATAAACCGCAACCATTTGGCTGGTCAAAACCAATGGTACCATTTTGGGGTAGGTGCACCAGACATTCTAGTCTAACTATTTTAGTGGGGATTGGGATGTTCACTGGGGGTACGATTTGGCTTTTGACCCATGGCCATTTTGGTAGAACCGAACGTCAATGGGTGAAAAAAGGGGCGCCACTCAACTGGACAGGTCTCCTTCCCTCCAGTGCTCTACAGCCTGCTGCTGAGGCATCTAGGCGGAAACCGCGAAAGCCACTCAATTGGGTTTTCATGTACTTCAACTGCTGCTCACTCCTTGAGTCATGGGCTTTGAGCTTTTTGGGAAAACGTTTGGACTTTCTTTGGCCAGTCCACTCAGGAAGTGAGGCTGCAGGGTTTCGGAAGGTGACGGGTTCTGATGAAAGCTGATGCCAGGGTTTTGCAATGATGTGGCCTTTCTGCCAAACCGCCTCGCCAAAGATGAATCTGGACAGTCTTTAGGCCATTGAATACTCTACGGTGAACCCTGTATTTCGCATGAGTGTTGCTGAAGCGCGCTTGACGGATTTGACAGTTCAGTTGCTCCAAGACATTCAGTTACTTAGTCGCCCAACATCCAGCAACGCCTTCGTGAGGACTCCGCACCCAGCAAGATTTGCAGAATTCTTCGATCAGACTCCCTTAATCAAGCTTGCAAGAACCCATCCTCCAACGTCGGGTAACCTCACAATTTCTTTTATCTCCCCCTCTTTCCCGTCCATCTGGAAACAAACCTTAGGATTGGAAACACCTGACCGACCCAACCAGGCAACCATCTGGACTTCCCCAGAATTACCTCCTTTTTTTTTTTTGCTTTTTTTGGGTCCCTTTGTTTTCCACTAACCAGTTTTTTGTTTTTTGCTGGCCTAATTCGAGCCTAGTGGAAACGCACCTCAGGTTTGGACACAGCTCACCGACCCAAACGGGGCAAAGAGGACGCGCCCCACTGGGCTTTCCATGGCCTCCGCGCGCGCCACGCGCCCCTCGCGCCTCAAGCGCCGGCCAGGCGCTTCTGCGCCTGAGCCCGGGCTGGAAGAGCTGGCCATGGTGAGGCCTTTGCCGGGGGTCAGGCGCCAGGTGGGTTAACTTCTGGAGTGAAGCCAGGTACAAATTCCCGCACTTTGGGGACTGTTGGATTCTATTTAGGCCTTCCGACTCCACAACTAGGCATTCGCCCTTAATGTTTATCTTTTTTCATAAAGCCCCGGCCGGAAGTCGCGGGCTGGGCCGTCAAAGCAACCAGAACAAGAAGGGGCAAACGGAACCAGCAACCGACACACTCCTTGCCACAGAATTTCTTCCACAGCGATTGTGGAGATGGTTCGTTGTGATTTTTTGTTGAACCACCATGAGATCGAGCCGTTTTTGTTGAACCGCCGCGCCTTCTTTTGGTGCTCTGATAGTCCCCGCATGTGTTTGACGCAACCCGCTCATCAAGCCAGTGCCATGCCCAAGTGCAAAAGTCTTCTAAGTGCAGTTTCTTGAATGGAAACGAAGTCTTCTAAAAGTATTATTTGTGAACCATTTGATCTCAGTTTTTTTTCTTTCTCAGTATAGTAAAGGGACAAAAGGAGCGTGCACATATCAGGGCCCGCTGAGGCATATTGCTTGCACGAGCCACCTTGTGCTGGGGAGCTTGTCACGTAGGCACCGCGTAGGCTCGACTTGACAGTTTGCCCGTAGGGGGAGGGGCGCGCGTATGAGTTTGTGGACATTTTGACTTTTGACATTTGGACACTTCGACTTTTCATGGTCAAAAAGCTGCTTCTGAAACCACGGGTACCATCAACAAAGCAAATTCATATGCGGGTTGCGTTCCATTTTCTGACGTGGGTATCCATCGGGGGGTTGATGCGGTTGATGTTCGAGGAGAAAAGAGAGGGAATCCTGGTTCAAAACTTGAAGCCTGCCAGAGATGTTAGATACCTCGTTTTGGTGCCTTTGCCTGCAACTCTCTTATGGCTGGTGCTTGTGGTCTGTTGAGCAAGGCGATGGCAATGCAGCCATGGACCAGGTTCACATTGACAGGCAACTGATTCGCACCATTGGTTTCATCGCCTGCACCTTGCATGCCATCAGAAAGCCGTTTACTTACGGGCGAGCCTCGGAAGGTGTAAGCTGGAGCTCCTTTTTGGGGCGCGTGCTCCTTAAACAAATCCAACATGGAGTCTTTAAGGTTACTTTATGGGAAGATACCTTCCCAAAACTGGGGTGGAAACAACTGAGTTGGGACCACGCTGCCCTTGTTTAGGTCGATGTAAATAGACATCAAAAGGAAAGCCACCGTTTCGAGACACCCGCGTTCTATGGGTGAGTCTTTAGTCGTTTTGACACACACACACACACACACCCACACACCCCACCCCCACCCTCACCACCCCACACCCATCCACCCCTCCCCACCGTCCACCACCCCCCATCCACCCCTCCCCCCGCCCAACTTGAAGCGTTCGGGGATCCCTTCGATGCCAGGCCCTGTCTGGCCAAGGGCCTGCAGCAGCTCTTAGAGTACCAGGGCCCGGACGCGGGGGAGGCAGACCCTGGCTCGGGCGACCCCTCCTCGCGTCGCTGGCCTGGGGTTGCACAAAGCGGCGCGAATGGCGCGGTCGCCTTTTTTTTGATAGCTAGGCTTCATTGCCCTGCAGAATGGCGTCATGTACCTTTTTCGGTCATGGAGACTCCAGGTGGACATTTGGACCAACTGGGCGAGTTCGCGTTCCGAAATATGGGCCTGCCTCTCTTTCTTTTTGAGTGGGCACCCCTTTCTTGGCGATTTCAAAGGGAATACGAAAAGGTGAACCGCCATTTTCGGGGCCCCGACAAAAAGACGAACCCATTGGTCTGTGGGATTGTGTTCGCCTTTCAGGATCGTCTCCTTCGCTTGGGAGGTAGAATCTGTGTATGTGTTTTTGTTTGGTGTTTCGCTCTTTTCAACATCTCATTTCTGCCAGGGCGGGTGTGCCATTTGTGTAGGTGATGGGGCGTGCTTTTTGTTTTCTTTGAGGGAGGAGTGGCCTGTTGTGGCCTTTTGGTCCCCATATCTTCACAGGTGTCCGTCGAAGTCCCAGCCCTCGAAGGAAAAGATGGGAAGCCGAAAGGAACTCCCTCCGAAGGGCTCCAGGGCGGTGGTCCAAGGGAAGATTCCCTCTTTGCCTGCCCGCGTGTTCCGAGGGGCAGGTATGTTCCAAAGGGGTCAGACGGCAACTGGACAAAGCTGTCAGCAAAGTGAGCGACATGTGTCCACGTTTAAGCGAGCTGTGCGAAGGATCCTTCAACCTTTGGATTATGTCTTGGTTTAGGTAGGTTGGTTTAGGTTGGCATCCTAGCACCTAAACCAACCCACATCCAGCTGCCACGTCTTTTTGATCATGGCTGTGGGTTGGTTTAGGTTGGCACCCTGTGAGACCGCTGGCCACGGATCATGGCCAGCCCTGACGCCTTTTCACTTGAAGCACATGGAAGAACCGGTGTGCAACTGTTCTTTTCAGTGTCGTTCCGTGGCAAAAGTGTGCAATTTTTAGTGCAAAAGTTTGTCGAAATCCGCCAACACACTGGTTCTTTTCAACAAATCCGGTGTGCAAGTTGGACGTGGAGGGCGAGCCATCATGATGCACCTTCCAATGCCGAAGAACGGGCGCTCTCCACTTGAACAGCACCCTCAGTCCAAGTTCACATCTTTGCTTTGGTGTTCTTCCTCTGAGCCCAGTGCTGGCTTCCCTGCTTAAAACCACAGAAACCGGCTACCCTCCAAAAAGCAGAAAAGCGCGCCGCCCATTTGTCGGGCCCGTGTTTTGTTCGAGAAAACCCCTCGCATGGCCCCGCAGCTTTGGCTTCAACCGCAAAGCCGGCGGAGCCTCAGGGAGATACCTTTGACGTATCAGCTTGCCCCCAAAAAATCGGCGAACTTCCTCCGACTGGTGCTCATGTCGCAAGCATCCTTGGAGCTTTCACGCGCTTGTGATGTCTGCTGATAGTTTTCCGTTCCCTGGCTCATGTCCGAATAAGAAAAAGAAGCGCTTACGTATCTCCACCCAACAGACCAGCACCCTAAATTGGTCCATTTGTACCTGTGCCGCGTGCCCTTGTATGGTTGCCATTGGTACCAATTGACAACCCAAGGAGGGTGCCCGCCGAACTCGGCGCTTCAGACGCGGAGCGATGTTTGTTTCGCATGGCCAAAGATCCGCCAGCGGGCAACTAGACACTAACTCGCCACTGGCACGGTATATCGAGCGACAGCCCCAAACGAAAGAGAGCAGCAAAGAAAAAAACGAAACAAAGAAGGAACGAATCAATGAAAAAAGGGATTAAGCTAACTCAGAAAGAATCAATGGAAAAATGAATCAAGCTAACTCTCTCACTCAAACGAGTTTCAAGCCAGCTTCCCCCCCGCTTCCTTTCCCCCGAAAACCCCCCCCTCCCCTTGCGGCTCGCTCGGAGCGGGCCCGATGGACGTGAACGAGGCGCTCGAGGAGCTACAGAGGCAGCAGAAGGCGTCCCAGGAAGGCGAGGAGCAGAGCCAAAAAACGCTTTAAATGGGTAGTTATTGAGCCAGGCAGGCGCGAAGGAAACGACCGAGCTCAAGCAAAACCACTTGGAGGCAAGATTGAGTCTATGGTCCATTTGGGAAGGGGACGTTTCTGGTGTCCTTGTTTTTGGCAGGCGGCTCCCTCGCCGCCCGTTTTTCGGCAAAGTTTGAACACTTTGGGGGTGGGTTGGGGTGGGGTGGGGGGATGATCTTCACATGGTCTGGATGATCTTCATCGTCATTAGTCTGTCATTGCTTTCTTTGGTCCTACGGATTTCTGGCGCATTCATTTCACTTCACACGTCATGGCGGTTTGGCTCAACGTCGGCATGGTGGCCCGCGACGCCTATTGTAATTATTAATTGGTTCTTGGTCTTGCCTCTGCCATTCTACTGAGACTCCATGGACTCCCTCCGCCTGCGCCAATGTCTCCCGACAGTCAGCATGCGCTGTGCATCCTGTGGAAGGCTGACCCGGCTTATGCAGATGCTCATCAAGAGATTCTTCTCGAAAACATGATTGCGCAGATCCTATCCCACGCTTCGGGCAAGAGGTGTCATTCGACAGCTCTCGGTCTCCAATTGCATGAGCAATGAGCATCATGTCGCCGAGAACACAAGGTTTGGTTTACGGTGATTTGGCTGAGGCAAACCACATGATTATGTTAAAAAAGTAGTGCAAATTACACAGGGCTCCTTAAAAGATACAATTTGCAACCATTTGAAACATGCCTTTTTTAACACCAAAACAAAGGGACACCACCATTTGCAAGGCAATGTTCAGGGGGGGTATCTAAGGATCCCTGTTACAGTAAATTCCTTCTTGCCTCCGACACGGCGGTCTTACACACCTCGAAAGGGTTGCCGAATTGCCAAGGGCGGCGAGGCAGCCGGCGACCTTGTTTTTGCACGAGGTGACCACCCAAGTTTGGAGGGTTGCTCAGGGTTTTGGGTGCCGATAGCGAGAGAATGACCTAAGTTTTAGAGTGTTGGGAATGTACCGGTTTTCCCTGCTGAGAATCTGCAAGAAAATGGTGGCTCGTCCTTTTTGAGGGTAGAAACCAGAAGGACGCCAAACCATTTGCATTCGGATGCCCCCCAAAGACGGGTGGCTTGATTTTCTGTTTTTGAGTAAGGGGAAACCAGAAGGAAGCCAAACCCATTTGCTGGGACGCGTCCCCTACAAATAGGCATGACATATTGCAAGGGACAAGGGAAGCTCTGTAAATTCAACCCTGGAGCTGTGCTGATACCAAACACCGCCCATAGGATCATCAGGAAGGGTTACACCGCCCATAGGATCATCAGGAAGGGATAGGTTTCGGGTTTTGTGGGCCTGAGAGAAACAACATGTCTCTTTGTTGTGTTGTTTGAGGATGCACGTATATAATATATATATATATACATAGATACATATAGATACATATATATATATATATATATTTCTTTGAAGGTTGGTTTGCAGGCAAGACAACAAGAAACCCATCATTTTGGTGGTTCACCTTTTTTGAAACATGCCGATTGGACACACTCGGAAGATGGGTTTCCTTGTGGGCCTTTTGACCTCGACAGACCTTTCGCATGTGTCTTATCATTGTTGGTGGGATTCATGTCCACCGACTGCGTTTAAGGCGGTTCTCTATTTAATTTCGTCGCCAGGTCTTACTGGAAGGATCAGAGGACTCATTTGGATGTGCCCCGGGTTTGGTCATCGAAGGGCCCCGTGAAGACTTGAAGCTCAACTTTCCCGGCCGGCCCGGTGGCATCCTTCCCAGTTCCCTGGGGGGACGGGGGCCTAGATGGATGGCCAGTTGCGATCGCTTTTTTCCACGAACAAAAACCCCAAAAACCGATCGCAACAGTGACTGAAAAAAGCGATCGCGACTTGGCTATCTAGGTAGATGGAACTCAAACTTTACATCTTCAGCAACAAGCCTTTTCCACACAAAGCCAGACCTGCAAGGGTTTCAATGCGAACGCAACGAATCTCTGCATCCATTTACCAGGGAAACCCCTCGAGATGTTTAACCAAAGGTCACCTATGGTCTACATCCTTTCAGCTTGTTTGGTGGATCCCCTTTTTCCCTTTTGGTAAGAAGGAAGCCAGCCCAACCAAAACGGACCCAAAGAAGTATCTCAGTGATCTCTTCTGCCAGGGAAGTTGCGGCTTCGCCGTTTTTTTTCATTTGTTTTTTCTTCTCTTTCCCCCCCCCCCCGCCCCTTTTTTTCCGGAAAAAACGAAAAGAGTCGCACGGCGAGGCATTCGCATGTTGAAGGGCCAGCATGAGCAGTGGCGCCTTGGCGGTTCTCGCGGCGCGCGAAAAAGACAAAGCCAAGGGCTGGTGGGGTAAGGGAATTGCGTGTGTCGAATGTGTTGAGGGTACCAAATCATTTTGGTTTTTTACAGCGACGGCTTCATTTAGTGGTGCCTAAGATGATTTCGCAACCATCCACAGTATGTCGAATGTGTAGATGGTATGAACGTATTTTGGGATTTTACAGCGACTCTTGAGTGTGTCTTGCTATGGTTGGACACCATTTGTCCGATTCCTAAAAAGAGGATTGGCCAGGTTCAGGGGTCCAACATTCGCACCTTTTGCTTTTCCGTTTCTCGGATTCAATGTTTGCATTTCTACGCAGGACACTTTTCTCTGCATTATATATCTATACACGCAAGCAACAGGCTCTGGCCAAGGGAGCGACTTTCAAAGGACTGGCCAGCCAGTCATACACAGCGTCCTTGTTGGTTGGTTTTTGGTTGAACTAATTGGTTGGGCGATCCCTGGTTTGCCTGGTGGTTCAGTCATCTACCAGGGCAATCCATCTATTGTCCGAAAAGGACTGGCCATCATACCCGGGCCATCATTTTCCAACTTTCTTTGGACCTGTTTGAGGCAATTGGGTTTCTTGCAACCCAAACACTGCGTTGCCTCTCCAGGCCGTTGCCTCTCATCATTTGAGTGTGTTTTGATTTTTTCAGGGTACCTGGGTCTTCGTGGTGTTAAAGGGAAAGCAAAAGGACTCCCAAAGCCATTTTTGGGGGGTCCCAGAGGACAGACCCAAGCTCTGAAAGAGGGCGGATTGCATTCTGACTACTTGGCGGGTGATTGGATCCTTTCAGTGTTTCGCGCAAGACGATCCCAGTGTGGCGTTCTGAAGCTCATGGATTCACCATGGGAAGCTGACCAAGAAGGCGATTGGTTGTCGCCAGCTGCCCAAATGCAGCTGATCGATGTCAGAACGTTCCGGAAACCAAGATGGCCGTCGACGCCAGAGGTGCAAGCACTTGCAACACTGGCAAGGCACGTGTCAACTGGACACTCGAACTTTTCTCCTTGGCAACTCGTCTAGCAACACAAGGAACGCTGAATCTGAAAAGGACTATCTCCTGGATGTCTGATTCTTCTTCGGAGAGAAGGGACACAATGTGCGGCTCCAAGTGAAGTTCACAGAGTGTGAGTGTGTTTGTGTGAATGTATCTATGTTTGTTTGCTTGTTTGCCTGTGTGATTGCTTGTTTGTTTGGTACCTGGTTGGCTGGCTTGGATGATTAGGCTTGGCTCGGTTTGGTTTGGTCTACTTTCCAGTTTGTTTGTGTTTGCGCATTTTGGTCAGCCAAGTGCACGCATGACAACGAGAAGCCGATGGACGCCTTCTCTGCAAGGGGTTACCGCCTAAAGCCCTATGATTTGCCCTACTTATTTACCAAGCTCCCCTAGCTTCTCCGGTTTATGTTAGATATTTTATGGCCGACTGGTTCCCCTTTCACAACTTGGCTTACTTCTTAGTAGCTTACTAATGCTTACTATTAGAGTCGGCCATCGTATAGCTTGCTTGGCGATTTCACCGCTTGCCTTACGGACTACTTCGGCTCTTGCCCAAGGCCACCAGTTTCTCTCGCGGGGAACCGGCGCCGGACAGTCGCAGACCCAGGCAGAGCGCGGTGGAAGCGCTGCTGATCCGCGTCGAGAGCTTCGGCGGGCCCCAGAGCGTCCACGTGCAGCCGTGCCCTGCCGTGGGCGACGTCTTGGAGGCGGGTCTACGCTTACTGAGCGTGGAAGCGCTCGGAAGCGCGAGATCCAAGTGTTAGAAAACAGCCAAAAGCCCCAGGGCACTTTGGGGTTTCTTGTGGGGCAACCTGGTTTTTTGCGGCGGGCCAAACAGGCCGGTCTTGGAATCGGAGCGGGGCCGGGAGTTTCGGTGCTTTTTGGGGCTTGTTTGAAACCAGAAAAAGGGGGTAGCCTCAAAGGTGGGTCCATGACCCCATTATTTGGGGGTAACGACCCTATTTTTAAAGGGTCGTGGAGACTCCAGGAAGAGGTCCAGGTCAGATCCGTTTGGATTTGGAATTGAAGCCCTTAGAGGTAAATGGGGGGCCCGTCTTGTTTAAGGAATCGACCCCCCGAAAACTACATATATATATATATAATTGATGGGTGTTCCTGTTGATGTCCCTTTGAATCCACTAAAAGGGGTACCCTCAAAACTGACACGCAGATGGGTCTCAAACATGCTCACATCTGGGTTTTTGAGGGAATGGCCATCCTCCAACAGGTCTAGACAATTTAATCTGTGCTAAGGCCATGTGAACCACACCAACTGCTGGAACACGATGAATCCATTGAAGAACTCCCTGATTTTTTGGACATGGGTTTGGGTTGGGGTAGGCTGTGCACCGCCTTGCTCGCCAGTTGAGCAGCATGCACACCAGCGAGCGGAGTGAGTCGATCACCAAGTTGCCGATTGACAGCACCTCGAAGAGCTGGCTGCTCGAAGCGAAGCGAAGAAGCGCCTCGTTTCTTGTTTTCTACTTCTTCTAAGGCGTTGATTCCCAGTTTGTTGTCAGAGTTTGCTCCCTGGATTCCTCCCTGAAATAATTGTGTTTTAAAGGGAGTAGAGGATGTTCACTTCTGAAAGTGTGATTCTAAGGCTTGATTCCTTGTCCATTCTTTCCAACGTATCGGTCTTTTCGAAAACCGGATCCGTTTCCCTGGGTTTCTAGAAAGGAGGTTTTCTAGAAAGATTCGGATTCCTGGAAAGAATGGAAATGGAAGGTATAGCACTAGAGTTTTGGGGGTCGAAGGGACTGACCGACGACTTGGGGGGTCCTCATGCGAATCCAATGGCGAGTGATTCAAAGGTCACCTTTTGGCCATTTTAGAATGGGTGCCCTTTTGGAAGGATGAGGCTTAACTATAGGGGACACATAAGGCCGCCTAGCTCACGAAGCGACCAGAGGTGGCTTGGAGCAATGCAAATGCCTTTTTACTCACGCCTGCCGGCCCATGATCGCCGTTTGATGAATTCATGTTTCCAATAGGAACTATTGCTTGTTTTTTTTGGGAGCAATTCTGGTTGTGCGACGCTCACAATGCGTTGAACCGACAGGACTGTAGGAGTGCTCAGATGGCGAGAATTTGCGGTGAACGGTTCCTTCCCCGTTACGCAAAACATTTGTTTCCGCCGCTCGATTCTGAGCGAAACGGGAGGTGCCGTTCTTTTCTACCGGGGACCGGATGTCATGACAGTCGTTCATTGGAGCCATACGATTCATTTGCTTCCCTTTGCATAAGAATCTGTAATTGATTTTCCCTTGCATGGTGGTTTTAACGGTTTTCCCGAAAGCATGGCGAAGGGTTCTTCCGCTGGGTTCACTTGAGTTGTTCTCATGAGAGTCATTACAAGGTGTCATTGCAAGGAATCATCATCATGAAAGTCAATGCAAGGAGTCATTGCACGGAGTCATTGCAAGGAGTCATTGCAAGGAGTCATTGCAAGGAGTCATTGCAAGGAGTCATTGCAAGGAGTCATTGCAAGGAGTCATTGCAAGGAGTCATTGCAAGGAGTCATTGCAAGGAGTCATTGCAAGGAGTCATTGCAAGGAGTCATTGCAAGGAGTCATTGCAAGGAGCCATTGCAAGGAGTCATTGCAAGGAGTCATTGCAAGGAGTCATTGCAAGGATTGCAAGGAGTCATTGCAAGGAGTCATTGCAAGGAGTGGAGTCATTGCAAGGAGTCATTGCAAGGAGTCATGAGAGTCATTGCGAGCTGCGCATGGAGTCAAGTGCAAGTTGCAAGTGCAAGGAGTCAAGTGCAAGTTGCAAGTGCAAGGAGTCAGGTGCAAGTTGCAAGTGCATGGAGTCAAGTGCAAGTTGCAAGTGTAAGGAGTCGAGTGCAAGTTGCAAGTGCAAGGAGTCAAGTGCAATTGACTTGCGAGGAGTTAAAATCTCTTCTTAGGGCGGCGGGGTAGTGCCGACGACACTACACGAAAATCGACCCTCTGCGGGGATCGGCGTGGTCGAGGTGCAAAAACCCATGGTTTTTTGCGATTTCTAACTGCCCGCGCGACCCTCTGCGGGGATCGGCGTGGTCGAGGTGCAAAAACCCATGGTTTTTTGCGATTTCTGCTGCTCGCGCGACCCTCTGCGGGGATCGGCGTGGTCGAGGTGCAAAAACCCATGGTTTTTTGCGATTTCCAACATGCCCGCGCGACCCTCTGCGGGGATCGGCGTGGTCGAGGTGCAAAAACCCATGGTTTTTTGCGATTTCCAACATGCCCGCGCGATGCTCTGCGGGGATCGGCGTGGTCGAGGTGCAAAAACCCATGGTTTTTTGCGATTTCTGCGGGAATCGGCGTGGGCGAGGTGCAAAAACTCGGAATTTTTGCGACTTTTGTTGTTCGAACCGGTCCTCGGGAGTTGTCTCGTGGTTCGCGCGCCTGCTCCCGGAACCGGCGGGTCGCCGGTTCGATTCCTCCCTGGTCCGCGGGCGGTCGTCGCAAGATGCAACTTGCATTTCCCGAAAGCATGGCGAAGGGTTCTTCCGCTGGGTTCACTTGAGTTGTTCTCATGAGAGTCATTACAAGGTGTCATTGCAAGGAATCATCATCATGAAAGTGCAAGGATTGCAAGGAGTCATTGCAAGGAGTCATTGCAAGGAGTCATTGCAAGGAGTCATTGCAAGGAGTCATTGCAAGGAGTCATTGCAAGGAGTCATTGCAAGGAGTCATTGCAAGTCATTGCAAGGAGTCATTGCAAGGAGTCATTGCAAGGAGTCATTGCATTGCAAGGAGTCATTGCAAGGAGTCATTGCAAGGAGTCATTGCAAGGAGTCATTGCAAGGAGTCATTGCAAGGAGTCATGGCAAGGATTGCAACTTGCACTTGACTCCTTGCACTTGCAACTTGCACTTTGCACTTGACTCCATGCACTTGCAACTTGCACTTGACTCATGCACTTGCACTTGGCTCCTTGCACTTGGCTCCTTGCACTTGCAACTTGCACTTAACTCCGTGCACTTGCGACTTGCACTTGACTCCGTGCACTTGCGACTTGCACTAGACTCCATGCACTTGGCTCCTTGCAACTTGCAATGGCTCTCATGACTCCTTGCAAAGACTCCTTGCAATGACTCCTTGCAATGACTCCTTGCCATGACTCCTTGCAATGACTCCTTGCAATGACTCCTTGCAATGACTCCTTGCAATGACTCCTTGAAACAAGCAAGGAGTCAAGTGCAACTTGCAAGTGCCAGGAGTCAAGTGCAATTGACTTGCGAGGAGTTAAAATCTCTTCTTAGGGCGGCGGGGTAGTGCCGACGACACTACACGAAAATCGACCCTCTGCGGGGATCGGCGTGGTCGAGGTGCAAAAACCCATGGTTTTTTGCGATTTCCAACAGTTCCCGCGCGACCCTCTGCGGGGATCGGCGTGGTCGAGGTGCAAAAACCCATGGTTTTTTTTGCGATTTCTAACTTCCCGCGCGACCCTCTGCGGGGATCGGCGTGGTCGAGGTGCAAAAACCCAGGGTTTTTTGCGATTTCTGCGGTGCTCTCGCGACCCTCTGCGGGGATCGCGTGGTCGAGGTGCAAAAACCCATGGTTTTTTGCGATTTTTGGTGCCCGCGCAACCCAGGTTTTTTGCGCGGTGCTCGCGCAACCCTCTGCGGGAATCGCGTAAATGGTGGCGGTGCAAAAACTCGAGGTTTTTTGCGACTTTTGTTGTTCGAACTGGTCCTCGGGAGTTGTCTCGTGGTTCGCGCGCCTGCTCCCGGAACCGGCGGGTCGCGGGTTCGATTCCTCCCTGGTCCGCGGGCGGGCGTCGCAAGATGCAACTTGCATTTTACAGCAACTTGCGCAGAGCAACTTGCGCAGAGCAACTTGCGCAGAGCAAGTTGCACAGAGCAACTTGCGCAGACCAACTTGCACCGACCAGTTTGCGCAGAGCGCCTTGCCTAGAGCAACTTGCGCAGAGCAACTTACGCAGAGCAACTTGCACAGAGCAACTTGCACAGAGCAGCTTGCACAGAGCAACTTGCAGGGAGCGCAATTTGCACAGAGCAACTTGCAGGGAGCCACTTGCAGGGACCAACTTGCCGGAGCAACTTGCGCGGAGCAACTTGCGCAGAGCAACTTGCACAGTGCAACTTGCGTAGAGCAACTTGCGCAGACCAACTTGCACCGACCAGTTTGCGCAGAGCACCTTGCCTGGTGCTGTCTCGCGCTTGCTTCACGAATGCTTCGTGTAGGGAAAAAGAACGCATCCTGCAGCGTTGGGCCGACCTCGCTTGCGATGTTCTGCTTTCGGGCCAACCGTGGTCTAGTTTTTTTCACCTATGTGTATTTCTTCCAGGGGGCTAAAGCAAAACTGAAAATATTGGGTTTCAAAAGGTCCGATGAACATGGGATGACGATTGATTGGAAAGCCACTACACAAATCTGACATGTCCGCAAATGGGGGTGCTGCAAGCCACACAATTTGTAGACGTGCAGAACAAAGGAAGACGCCGGGCAATCCTAGTGGCCGCGCTGAATCAAACAAGGTACCAGGTGCTTTCCAGCCACATCTTTGTGGGCATTTTGCAAGGACTGACAGTTTTGCAATGAATCAGAAGAAGGTCTCACCAAGCACCCCCTCACTTGCCCAAAACCTCTGGAGTGCACTTTTAGTCATGGCCTGAAAAGGTGATCACCTTTTATTTGTGAGTCCAAACTTGGTGCAATTGAGAAGCACCACCATTCACTTTAGTCTCAGCCGGTGGGAGGTCGGCTTCATGTGTTGCCATGCACTCCTGCCAGAGGTCAAGGCTGCGCTCCCAGTAGTCAACCTTTGGTGCAAACTTGTCAGAGGCAGCCCAAAGTCTGGGTGTCTTGAACGCACATCCAAACAAACACAAATAGCGGCCAAACAGCAAAACATCCCGGAAACCACCAAGCCAGTCACAAAAGAAGCCAGACCCCATTTCGGGGGGCTTAGAACCCCCCCCTCCCGCCCTCGCGTGGAATTTGGTTGTCGGGACGCCGAGTCCATCGCCTCTCTTGCCTCGCTGGCTCGCTCGGCCGGAGGCTCCGGAATTCGACGCTCCAGAAGTTCGAAGCCTCCAAGGGCGCCCTGCGGAAGGCGGGCGACCGGTCGACCGGTCGGCGCTTTGGTCGTGCCTTTGTTTTTTGGGGCACGCCCGGGCAGGGGTCGCTTTGGTCGTCCTTTGTTTTTTGGGGCACACCCGGGCAGGGGGCGCTTTGGTCGCCCGGGCAGGGGGCGCTTTGGTCGTGCCTTTGTTTTTTGGGCGACCGGTCGGCCGGTCGGCGCTTTGGTCGTGCCTTTGTTTTTTGGGGCACGCCCGGGCAGGCCTTTGTTTTTTGGGGTACACCGGGCAGGGGGCACTTTGGTCGTCCTTTGTTTTTTGGGGCACACCCGGGCAGGGGGCGCTTTGGTCGCCCGGGCAGGGGGCGCTTTGGTCGTGCCTTTGTTTTTTGGGCGACCGGTCGACCGGTCGGCTGGCTGGTTGGTTGTTTTTTTTGGGGCGCCCGGCAGGGGCGCTTTGGTCGTGCCTTTGTTTTTTTGGGGGCCCGGGCAGGGGGCGCTTTGGTCGTGCCTTTGTGTTTTTGGGGCACGCCCTGCAGGGGGCGCTTTGGTCGTGCCTTTGTTTTGGGGGCAAGCCACGGGCAGGTCGCTTTGGGTCGTCCTTTGTTTTTGCGCTTTGGTCGCCCGGCAGGGGGCGCTTTGGTCGCCCGGCAGGGGGGGCGCTTTGGTCGTGCCTTGTTTTTTTGCGACCGGTCGACCGGTCGGCGCTTTGATTTTTGGGGCACGCCCGGGCAGGGGTCGCTTTGGTTCGTCCTTTGTTTTTTGGGCACACCCGGGCAGGGGGCGCTTTGGTCGCCCGGCAGGGGCGCTTTGGTCCGTGCCTTTGTTTTTTGGGCGACCGGTCCATCCGGTCGGCGCTTTGGTCGTGCCTTTGTTTTTTGGGGCACGCCCGGGCAGGGGTCGCTTTGGTCGTCCTTTGTTTTTTTGGGGCACACCCGGGCAGGGGGCGCTTTGGTCGCCCGGGCAGGGGGCGCTTTGGTCGTGCCTTTGTTTTTTGGGCGACCGGTCGACCGGTCGGCGCTTTGTTTTTTGGGGCACGCCCGGGCAGGGGTCGCTTTGGTCGTCCTTTGTTTTTTGGGGCACACCCGGGCAGGGGGCGCTTTGGTCGCCCGGGCAGGGGGCGCTTTCTTTTTTGGGCGCCCGGGCAGGGGGCGCTTTGGTCGTGCCTTTGTTTTTTGGGGCACGCCCGGGCAAGGGGCACTTTGGTCGTGCCTTTGTTTTTGGGGCACACCCGGGCAGGGGGCGCTTTGGTCGCCCGGGCAGGGGGCGCTTTGGTCGTGCCTTTGTTTTTTGGGCGCCCGGGCAGGGGGGCCTTTGGTCGTGCCTTTGCTTTTTGGGGCGCCCGGGCAGGGGGCACTTTGGTCGTGCCTTGGTTTTTTGGGGCACGGGCAGGGGGCGCTTTGGTCGCCCGGGCAGGGGGCGCTTTGGTCTGCGCCCGGGCAGGGGGCGCTTTGGTCGTGCCTTTGTTTTTTGGGGCACGCCCGGGCACAGGGCACTTTGGTCGTGCCTTTGTTTTTTGGTGCACACCCGGGCAGGGGGCGCTTTGGTCGCCCGGGCAGGGGGCGCTTTGGTCGTGCCTTTGTTTTTTGGGCGCCCGGGCAGGGGGCGCTTTGGTCGTGCCTTTGTTTTTTGGGGCACGCCCGGGCAGGGGCTCACCCGCACACCCGACAGAAAACGCTTTGGTTGGCCGGGCAGGGGGCGCTTTGGTCGTGCCTTTGTGTTTTGGGGTACGCCCGGGCATGGCGCGCTTTGGTCGTGGCTTTGTTTTTTGGTGCGCGCCCGGGCAGGGGGCGCTTTGGTCGTGCCTTTGTTTTTTGGGGCACGGCCCGGGCAGGGGGCGCTTTGTGCCTTTGTTTTTTGGGGCACGCCCGGGCAGGGGGCGCTTTGGTCGTGCCTTTTTTTTTGGGGGGCACGCCCGGTTGGGGCGCTTTGGTCGTGCTTTTTTTTTTTGGGGCACGCCCGGGCAGGGGGCGCTTTGGTCGTGCCTTTGTTTTTTCGGGCAGGGGGCGCTTTGGTCGTGCCTTTGTTTTTTGGGGCACGCCCGGGCAGGGGTCGCTTTGGTCGTCCTTTGTTTTTTGGGGCACACCCGGGCAGGGGGCGCTTTGGTCGCTCGGGCAGGGGGCGCTTTGGTCGTCACGTCGCCGCACACCACGCTGCCCGTCGACGCTCCGCCGCTCGTGGCCGTGAAGGTGGTCCATGCTCTCGCAGTCCAGCGGGCACGCGGACGCCGCCCCGGCGATCGTCAGCGTGGCGCCCGTGACCGCTCTGGTGGCTGCGAAGCTCGCCGCCGTTGCTGCGCCGGAGGCCGTCAGGGTGCCCGTGGACACGTTTGTTTTTTGGGCGCCCGGGCAGGGGGCGCTTTGGTCGTGCCTTTGTTTTTTGGGGCACGCCCGGGCAGGGGGCACTTTGGTCGTGCCTTTGTTTTTTCGGGCACACGCGGGCAGGGGGCGCTTTGGTCGCCCGGGCAGGGGGCGCTTTGGTCGTGCCTTTGTTTTTTGGGGCACGCCCGGGCAGGGGGGCGCTTTGGTCGTGCCTTTTTTTTTGGGGGGGGGCACGCCCGCGCTTTGGTCGTGCCTTTGTTTTTTGGGGCACGCCCGGGCAGGGGGCGCTTTGGTCGTGCCTTTGTTTTTTGGGGCACGCCCGGGCAGGGTGCGCTTTGGTCGTGCCTTTGTTTTTTGGGGACGCCCGGGCAGGGGGCGCTTTGGTCGTGGCTTTGTTTTTTGGTGCACGCCCGGGCAGGGGGCGCTTTGGACGTGCCTTGTTTTTTGGGGCACGCCCAGGCAGGGGGCGCTTTGGTCGTGCCTTTGTTCTTCGGGGCACGCCCGGGCAGGGGGCGCTTTTGTTGTGCCTTTGTTTTTTGGGGCACGCCCGGGCAGGGGGCGTGCCTTTGTTTTTTGGGGGACGCCTGGGCAAGGGGCGCTTTGGTCGTGCCTTTGTTTTTTGGGGCACGCCCGGGCAAGGGACGCTTTGGTCGTGCCTTTGTTTTTGGGGCACGCCCGGGCAGGGGTCGCTTTGGTCGTCCTTTGTTTTTTGGGGCACGCCCGGGCAGGGGGCGTTTTGGTCGTGCCTTTGTTTTTTGGGGCACACCCGGGCAGGGGGCGCTTTGGTCGTGCCTTTGTTTTTTGGGGCATGCCCGGGCAGGGGGCGCTTTGGTCGTGAGTCGTGCCTTTGTTTTTTGGGGCACGGCCGGGCAGGGGGCGCTGTGGTCGTGCCTTTGTGTTTTGGGGTACGGCCGGGCATGGCGCGCTTTGGTCGTGGCTTTGTTTTTTGGTGCGCGCCCGGGCAGGGGGCGCTTTGGTCGTGCCTTTTTTTTTTGGGGCACGCCCGGGCAGGGGGCGCTTTGGTTTTTTGGGGCACGCCCGGGCAGGGGGCGCTTTGGTCGTGCCTTGGTTTTTTGGGGCACGCCCGGGCAGGGGGCGCTTTGGTCGTGCCTTTGTTTTCTGGGGCACGCAGGGCACGCCTGGGCAGGGGGCACTTTGGTCGTGCCTTTGTTTTTTGGGGCACGCCCGCGAGGGGCGCTTTGGTCGTGCCTCTGTTTTGTGGGGCACGCCCGGGCAGGGGGCGCTTTGGTCGTGCCTTTGTTTTTTGGGGCACGCCCGGGCAGGGGGCGCTTTGGTCGTGCTTTTGTTTTTTTGGGGCACGCCCGGGCATGGGGTGCTTTGGTCGTGCCTTTGTTTTTTGGGGCACGCCCAGGCAGGGTGCGCTTTGGTCGTGCCTTTGTTTTTTGGGGCGCGCCCGGGCAGGGGGCGCTTTGGTCGTGAGTCGTGCCTTTGTTTTTTGGGGCACGCCCGGGTTTGTTTTTTGGGGCTCGCCTGGGCAGGGGGCGCTTTGGTCGTGCGTTTGTTTTTTGGGGCACGCCCGGGCAGGGGGTGCTTTGGTCGTGCCTTTGTTTTTGAAGGCACGCCCGGGCAGGGGGCGCTTTGGTCGTGCCTTTGTTTTTGGGGGCAGGGGGCGCCTTGGCCGTGCCTTTGTTTTTGGGGGCACGCACGGGCAGGGGGCGCTTTTGTCGTGCCTTTGTTTTTTGGGGCACGCCCGGGCAGGGGGCGCTTTGGTCGTGGCTTTGCTTTGGGGGCACGCACGGGCAGGGGGCGCTTTGGTCGTGCCTTTGTTTTTGTGGCACGCCCGGGCAGGGGGCGCTTTGGGCGTGCCTTTGTGTTTTGGGCTACGCCCGGGCATGGCGCGCTTTGGTCGTGGCTTTGTTTTTTGGTGCGCGCCCGGGCAGGGGGCGCTTTGGTCGTGCCTTTGTTTTTTGGGGCACGCCTGGGCAGGGGGCGCTTTGTGCCTTTGTTTTTTGGGGCACGCCTGGGCAGGGGCCGCGCTTTGGTCGTGCCTTTTTTTTTGGGGGCACGCCCAGGCAGGGGGCGCTTTGGTCGTGCCTTTGTTTTCTGGGGCACGCAGGGCACGCCTGGGCAGGGGCGCTTTGGTCGTGGCCTTTGTTTTTTAGTTAGGGCAATGCCCGGGGAGGGGCGCTTTGTCCGACGCCCTTTGTTTTTGGGGCTACGCCCGGGCAGGGGGGGGGCGCTTGGTCGCAAGGCCGTTTTTTGGGGCACCGCCCCGAAGGCCTCGCCGTCGTGCCTTTGTTTTTCTTTCTGGGGCCATGGGCAGGCACAGCCTGGGCAGGGGGCGCTTTGGTCGTGCCTTTGTTTTTTGGGGCACGCCCGGGGAGGGGGCGCTTTGGTCGTGCCTTGGTTTTTTGGGGCCTTTGTTTTTTGGGCGCCCGGGCAGGGGGCGCTTTGGTCGTGCCTTTGTTTTTTGGGGCACACCCGGGCAGGGGGCACTTTGGTCGCCCGGGCAGGGGGCGCTTTGGTCGTGCCTTTGTTTTTTTGGCGACCGGTCGACCGGTCGGCGCTTTTGTCGTGCCTTTGTCTTTTGGGGCACGCCCGGGCAGGGGTCGCTTTGGTCGTCCTTTGTTTTTGGGGGCACACCCGGGCAGGGGGCGCTTTGGTCGCCCGGGCAGGGGGCGCTTTGGTCGTGCCTTTGTTTTTGGGGGCAGGGGGCGCTTTGGCCGTGCCTTTGTTTTTGGGCACGCAACAGGGCAGGGTGCTTTTGTCGTGCAATTTGTTTTTTGGGCAACGCCCGCTGGAAATGAGCGCGCAATTGGTCGTGGCTTTGCTTTGGGGGCACGCACGGGCAGGGGGCGCTTTGGTCGTGCCTTTGTTTTTGTGGCACGCCCGGGCAGGGGGCGCTTTGGTCGTGCCTTTGTGTTTTGGGGTACGCCCGGGCATGGCGCGCTTTGGTCGTGGCTTTGTTTTTTGGTGCGCGCCCGGGCAGGGGGCGCTTTGGTCGTGCCTTTGTTTTTTGGGGCACGCCCGGGCAGGGGGCGCTTTGTGCCTTTGTTTTTTGGGGCACGCCCGGGCAGGGGCCGCGCTTTGGTCGTGCCTTTGTTTTTTGGGGCACGCCCGGGCAGGGGGCGCTTTGGTCGTGCCTTTGCTTTTTGGGGCACGCACGGGCAGGGGGCGCTTTGGTCGTGCCTTTGTTTTTGTGGCACGCCTGGGCAGGGGGCGCTTTTGTCGTGCCTTTGTTTTTTTGGGCACGCCCGGGCAGGGGGCGCTTTTTTTTGTTTTTCTGTTGCGGGGGGGGGGTGGGCTTGCTTTTTGGGGGAGTGCCTGAATTGGATGGCCTCCCTTCTGGTTCAGTGTTAGAAGACCGCCTTCGTGGTGGTTTATTATCTTTGTAGTCCCGAATTCTTTAATCAAAAGGCCCAGAGGCTCTTAATTTTCGGGCGAAGCCCTTTGCCACTAAATTGGTGTTGCAAAAAGATTGGTGTTGCGAGGGCAGGCAACTATCCGTTTGGTGGACGGATTGATTGTGAGCACGGATCGGTGACACCGACACTTGTTGAGACTATGGATTGCCTTTCTGGGAGAGGTGGCGACCTGGCCGGGAAGCCGCACCACATGTGGTTGTCATCGACCTGCAGCCCATAGCTTGACATGAACACCCAAAACAAGTAATTACAGTAAAACCATGTCAGTATTAATATTGTGGATGGAGGAAATCCTCTATCATCCAAGAAACCTTGCAATGACGATTTCCCATTAAATACCAAGCAACAATGGTTTCAGGAACGAATTGTAGGAACCGCCCGTCACCCGAACAAGGTCGGTAGTCAAGGACGCAGATGGGGAGGATTCCAAAAGGGTTGTGGGGGTTGTTGTTGGGTGTCCCACCTGAGGAAAACTTGGCCCACATCTGGGGTACTCCAAGAATGATATGCCCTGATTCTGATTGAAATTTAGCCGAAAACCAGCAACAGTGACTGAAAAAGCAGCAACTTGGCTATCTAGGAACGTACTCCTGGGATCGGAGACCCCGAAGCATCGCCGCACAAGGAAGCTAACTTTGTTTTGACCCAAAAGGTGGTGCTTAAAGCCGTGAAAAAGGAGAAATGGCCATTGGTCAAAAGCCCATACCCTCAGTGAACATCCCAAGCCCCGCTAAAATAGACCAAAATGGGTGGTGCACCTACCCCGAAATGGTCCCATTGGTTTTGACCCATAGCCAACCAAATTGACTTTTTCATTCCGGACCCTTGCTAGGCGGGGTTCCATGTCCACCAACCCTTAGAGGATGGCATCCCATAAAACCCTCTAAACCGCGAAACCAAACCACAAATTACGGGAACCCCCAAAACAAATGCCGTCCCTTCGGTTTCCCTTTAGTCCAATTGCCTATCTCGCCATAAATGTGGCAAATTTGATGCTTGAACCAGGCATTTTCCTTCATTGCAAGATTTTACTTGGCTGGTGTTTTCGGTGTTAGTTTGGCACCGCAGTCAGTGAGGTTCAAAAGGACTGCACCGCACTTCCCCATGCGGCGACTAGTGCTTGGCGCACGTCGCGCTCAAACCAGGCACGAGTGGCGGCAGTCCCGGGGAAAAGAAGCTGAGTTGCATGGCCAGCAATTCCAGAGATTGACTTGATGTGATTGACCGTGCGCGCTAGGCTGGCAGCCCGGCCCAAACCCTTGAAGAAGTTCCTTTCCATAGCTCAATACCCTTCCATATTCCAGTCAAGTCGCAACTTGCCATATCAAAAGCTGCGCAAACAAACTATCTCATGCCTTCACACCGTGGTTGCCAACCTACGCGCCGCTCTCGGCGAAGACGGCTGCGCCGCGGCTTGCAAAGATGCTGCACATGTGTCATTGCCTTTGCATGCTGCTAGGTGGCTTCGCGCTTACTTTGCATCCGCGTGAGCAGGATGACTTGTGCCAGCACGCCGATAGGGCACCCCAAGATAGAAGAATTTGCTTGCGACCTTGCCTTCCTGACAGTGCTGATTTCTTGTTGCAGTGTGAGACGTTGAGCGAAGACCTCATGATTACGCGCGTGACGCGCGCGCTGCGCACGTGGGCAGCCCAAGTCTCAGTGTCCCAGCACGAGGTTGACCGCGTTGCTGGGTGGCTCCGAGTGCGCATGCTCGCGCCGGTGAGCTCGCTTGACATAACAGTTGAGGCATGTGTCTTCCGTTGCGCCGTTGTTTGCGTTATTGCTCGCAACAAACCCATGCTTGCCAAAGACTTGTCCCACCAGCTTGGATTGGTTACTCGGGCCTTGGCTGATTGGATGTTCGCAGAGAAGTCAAAAGCAAGAGGGAAACCAGCTTGCAGTCTGGTTGCATCCGCATGTTGTTGCACACTCGTTGGCAACCTTCAAGAGGTTGCTGTCAGAAGAAGTGGGCCAAGCGCCGCCTGCAGTCCCAGCTTGCAATGTTCGAAGCCGCAGGCTGTCGTAAAATGGTCAATGCTACCTGGGGAGCACTGACTGCAACCGACGGACATGGCAGTGCGCTACGCGGTTGCCCATGACCCGTTGTTATGAGCACTTGCAAGAGATCCGGTTGGCGAAACGAGCTGCCAGCTATGCTAAGTACCTCAGGAAGACCCTTGCGTTCAAGAATGTCCACCTTGTTGACCTTAGCGTTGGGTTGTTGCGACCACTGAGTTGCCTATGATCCGCGCCCCTGGGGCAGTGCTTTCTTGAAGTTGGCCACTGGCCAGCCACTAGTCAGTCAACTCGTGCTCATATGGCAGTCAGGTCTGTGCAAACCGCAAGCAAAAATGCTGAGGTACTTGATTACTTAGGCCAAGCCTTTGGCTTGCCATTCCGTGCTGCCTGGTGGCTCACCAGTCAGACAGGGCCTCTTGACTTGTGTGCAAAGCATTGTGGGCCCTTGCTTGCTTGTCTTTGCGGGTTGTGTAGCCATTCGGAGCGCAAAAGGCTGGGTGCGCCAGCCATGGAGAAAGTGTGTTCTGGAGCGGGGTCAGCCACATGGACCGCTGTCCAAGGAGCCCAACGCGTTCATGGAGCCGGCCACACCAGCAAAAAACCACTCGCCTGCCAACATCATGACGCGCCTGGCAGGAAATAGTTCCAGCTCATGGAAAAACAGCAGCGGACAACAAAGGTGGAGAAGGAAGCAGCCTCAACTGAGCCTGACGGCCCG
>CAUJNA010002591.1:62500-72500 GCA_963377175.1 Effrenium voratum
TGCAACACTCGGACGAAGCAAGCTTGTTCATAATGTCAGTCGTTTTACTACGGGCGCGCTTTCGGGCCGCAGGAGGCAGTGCTTTAGCGGTGGAGAAGCAGGCTTTTAGGGGCTCGTTGTTTGTGAATCCCCAAGCCAAATTCAATTCTCAAGACAGTTGGGCTGCCATTGCAGGAAACGGCAAATATTGTAGGAGAAGCGCGCTGGCAAGCGTGATGCGAAGAGTCCTGGCTGACACGGCCAAGCGAGGTGCAAGAGGGTCTGGCGTGTGCTAACTGTATGGCTTCCGCAAGAGTGACACCTTTGCGTGGCATCCGCGTTCGCCCCGAGCAGGATCCCGAGCGGGATCCCGAGCGTGGCTTCGCTTGCCTTTGCAAGGCCCGAGCCGGATCCCGAGCGGGCTAGCGAGCCTGGCCGCTTTGGTCCTTGCAGGCGCCTGCGCGTTGCATTAAACTCTCGAGCGTGACGGTGTTGGTCCTTATCTGCGCCTTGGCACGGGTTTGGCCCGAGCGGGATCCCGAGCGTGGCTGCTTTGGTCCTTACCAGCGCCTTTGCGCGGCATCTGTTCTCGGCCCGAGCGGGATCCCAAGCCTGTTTGCGGGCGTGGCCCCGGCAGAACTTCGAGCGTATTTGTGGGCTTTGAAGAGTAAAATCGGAGCACGGTGCTTCGTTTTTTTTCTTGCGGGTAAAGTTTTTACACGGGCCAAACTGTCCGCTGCGATGTGTTTGCGTTTGCATGCAACATGATGCAACACTCGGACAACGCGAGCTTCTTGATGATGCCGTTGATTTTTGCTACGGGCGTCCTTTCAAGTCGCAAGAAGCATTGCTTTAGGGGTGGAGTTGCCAGGCTTTTATAGGGGGCCCGTTGTTTGTGAATCCCAAAGCCAAATTCAATTGTCAAGACAGCTATTGCAGTAGAGAAGCGGGTTGACAGGCGTGATGCAAAGAGCCCTGGCTGACACGGCCAAACGAGGCGCAAGAGGGTCTGGCGTGTGCTAACTGTATGGCTTCCGCAAGAGTGACGCCTTTGCGTGGCAGCCCCGAGCGGGATCCCGAGCGTGGCTTCGCTTGCCTTTGCTTTTTCCTTGCGTGGCACCCGTGCTCGGCCCGAGCGGGATCCCGAGCGGGCAGGCGAGCCTGGCCGCTTTGGTCCTTGCAGGCGCCTGCGCGTTGGATCCCAAGCCTGTTTGCAGGCGCGGCCCCGGCAAAACTTCGAGCGTATTTGTGGGCCTTGAAGAGTAAAATCAGAGTACGGTGCTTCTTCAGGATTATGGACTTGTCTTTTTCTTGCGGGTAAAGATTTTACACGGGCCCAACTGTCCGCTGCGATAATGCGTTTGCGTTTGCACGCAACATGATGCAACACTTGGACAACGCGAGATTCTTGATGATGTCGTTGATGTTTGCTACGGGCGTCCTTTCAAGTCGCAAGAAGCATTGCTTTAGGGGTGGAGTTGCCAGGCTTTTATAGGGGCCCCGTTGTTTGTGAATCCCAAAGCCAAATTCAATTGTCAAGACAGCTATTGCAGTAGAGAAGCAGGCGTGATGCAAAGAGCCCTGGCTGACACGGCCAAACGAGGCGCAAGAGGGTCTGGCGTGTGCTAACTGTATGGCCTCCGCAAGAGGGTCTAAGGCCTTTGCGTGGCATCCGCGCTCGCCCCGGAAATCCCGAGCGGTGCTTCGCGTGGCATCCGTGCTCGGCCCGAGCGGGATCCCGAGCGGGCTAGCGAGCCTGGCCGTTTTGGTCCTTTCAGCCGCCTGCGCGTTACCAGCGCCTTGCGCGGCGTCTGTGCTCGGCCCGGGCGGGGCCTCAAGCCTGTTTGCGGGCGCGGCCCCGGCAAAACTTCGAGCGTATTTGTGGGCTTTCAAGAGTGAAACCAGAGCACGGTGTTTCTTCAGGATTATGGACTTGTCGTTTTCTTGCTAGTAAGGCTTTTACACAGTGTCCTAGCCCAGCTTGAGTTCGGGACTTGATGGCCCAACTGTTCAGCTACGATAATGCATTTGCATTTGGATGCCAATGGTGCAACACTCGGACAATGCGAGCTTCTTGATAATGTCGTGTTTTGTTGCTACTGGGCGCCCTTTCAAGTCGCAGGAAGCATGGCTTTAGGGGTGGAGTTGTCAGACTTTTAGGGGTGGAGTTAAGGCTGCCCGTTCTTTTTATTTCCGAAAGCCGAATTCAATTATCAAGACAGCTGGGCTGCCCTTGCAGGAAACGGCGAGTACTGTAGGAGAAGCACGTTGGCAAGTGTAATGCAAAGAGTCCTGGCAGACACGGCCAAACGAGGCGCAAGAGAATCTGGCGTGTGCTAACTGTATGGCTTCCGCAAGAGTGACGCCTTTGCGTGGCATCCGCGTTCGCCCCGAGCGGGATCCCGAGCGGGATCCCGGGCGTGGCTTCGCTTGCCTTTGCAAGGCCCGAGCAGGATCCCGAGCGGGCTAGCGACCCTGGCCGCTTTGGTCCTTGCAGGCGCCTGCGCGTTGCATTAAACTCCCGAGCGTGACGGTGTTGGTCCTTACCTTGGCACGGGTTTGGCCCGAGCGGGATCCCGAGCGTGGCTGCTTTGGTCCTTACGCGCCTTTGCGCGGCATCTGTGCTCGGCCCGAGCGGGATCCCAAGCCTGTTTGCGGGCGCGGCCCCGGCAAAGCTTCGAGCGTGTTTGTGGGCTTTGAAGAGTAAAATCGGAGCACGGTGCTTCGTTTTTTCTTGCGGGTAAAGCTTTTACACGGGCCCAACTGTCCGCTGCGATAATGCGTTTGCGTTTGCATGCAACATGATGCAACACTCGGACAACGCGAGCTTCTTGATGATGCCGTTGATTTTTGCTACGGGCGTCCTTTCAAGTCGCAAGAAGCATTGCTTTAGGGGTGGAGTTGGCAGGCTTTTATAGGGGCCCGTTGTTTATTTCTGAATCCCAAAGCCAAATTCAATTGTCAAGACAGCTATTGCAGTAGAGAAGCGGGTTGACAGGCGTGATGCAAAGAGCCCTGGCTGACACGGCCAAACGAGGCGCAAGAGGGTCTGGCGTGTGCTAACTGTATGGCTTCCGCAAGAGTGACGCCTTTGCGTGGCAGCCCCGAGCGGGATCCCGAGCGGGATCCCGAGCGTGGCTTCGCTTGCCTTTGCTTTTTCCTTGCGTGGCACCCGTGCTCGGCCCGAGCGGGATCCCGAGCGGGCAGGCGAG
This sequence comes from Effrenium voratum, assembly GCA_963377175.1. Lineage (NCBI taxonomy): Eukaryota > Dinophyceae > Suessiales > Symbiodiniaceae > Effrenium > Effrenium voratum. The sequence goes on from CAUJNA010002591.1 coordinate 65,692, forward strand.
CCTGGCCGCTTTGGTCCTTGCAGGCGCCTGCGCGTTGCATCCATAGCTGGCCCGAGTGGACTCCCGAGCGTGACGGTGTTGGTCCTTATCACGGGTTTGGCCCGAGCGGGATCCCGAGCGTGTCTGCTTTGGTCCTTACCAGCGCCTTTGTGCGGCATCTGTGCTCGGCCCGAGCGGGATCCCAAGCCTGTTTGCAGGCGCGGCCCCGGCAAAACTTCGAGCGTATTTGTGGGCTTTGAAGAGTAAAATCAGAGGACGGTGCTTCTTCAGGATGATGGACTTGTCTTTTTCTTGCGGGTAAAGCCTTTACACGGGCCCAACTGTCCGCTGCGATAATTAATGCGTTTGCGTTTGGATGCAACATGATGCAACACTCGGACAACGCGAGCTTCTTGATGATGTCGTTGATGTTTGCTACGGGCGTCCTTTCAAGTCGCAAGAAGCATTGCTTCAGGGGTGGAGTTGCCAGGCTTTTATAGGGGCCCGTTGTTTGTGAATCCCAAAGCCAAATTCAATTGTCAAGACAGCTATTGCAGTAGAGAAGCGGGTTGGCAGGCGTGATGCAAAGAGCCCTGGCTGACACGGCCAAACGAGGCGCAAGAGGGTCTGGCGTGTGCTAACTGTATGGCTTCCGCAAGAGGGTCTGAGGCCTTTGCGTGGCATCCGCGCTCGCCCCGGAAATCCCGAGCGGTGCTTCGCGTGGCATCCGTGCTCGGCCCGAGCGGGATCCCGAGCGGGCTAGCGAGCCTGGCCGTTTTGGTCCTTTCGCTACCAGCGCCTTGCGCGGCGTCTGTGCTCGGCCCGGGCGGGGCCTCAAGCCTGTTTGCGGGCGCGGCCCCGGCAAAACTTCGAGCGTATTTGTGGGCTTTCAAGAGTGAAACCAGAGCACGGTGTTTCTTCAGGATTATGGACTTGTCGTTTTCTTGCTGGTAAGGCTTTTACACAGTGTCCTAGCCCAGCTTGAGTTCGGGACTTGATGGCCCAACTGTTCCGCTACGATAATGCATTTGCATTTGGATGCCAAATGGTGCAACACTCGGACAATGCGAGCTTCTTGATAATGTCGTGTTTTGTTGCTACTGGGCGCCCTTTCAAGTCGCAGGAAGCATGGCTTTAGGGGTGGAGTTGTCAGACTTTTAGGGGTGGAGTTAAGGCTGCCCGTTCTTTTTATTTCTGAAAGCCGAATTCAATTATCAAGACAGCTGGGCTGCCCTTGCAGGAAACGGCGAGTACTGTAGGAGAAGCGCGTTGGCAAGCGTAATGCGAAGAGTCCTGGCTGACACGGCCAAACGAGGCGCAAGAGAATCTGGCGTGTGCTAACTGTATGGCTTCCGCAAGTGACACCTTTGCGTGGCATCCGCGTTCGCCCCGAGCGGGATTGGCTTCGCTTGCCTTTGCTCTTGCCGTTGCGTGGCACCCGTGCTTGGGCCGAGCGGGATCCCGAGCGGGCTACGCCTGCGCGCTGCATCCATAGTTGGCCTGAGTGGACTCCCGAGCGTGGCTGCGTTGGTCCTTACCTGCACCTTGGCACGGCGCACGTGTTTGGCCCGAGCGGGATCCCGAGCGTGTCTTTGCTTTGGTCCTTACCAGCGCCTTTGCGCGGCGTCTGTGCTCGGCCCGAGCGGGATCCCAAGCCTGTTTGCGGGCGCGGCCCCGGCAAAACTTGTGGGCTTTCAAGAGTAAAACCAGGGCACGGTGTTTCTTCATGATTATGAACTTGTCTTTGTCTTGCGGGTAAAGCTTCTACACGGCGCCCAAGTCAGCTTCACTTCGAAACTTGGTGGCCGAACGGTTTTGCTACGATAATGTGTTTGCGTTTGGACGCAAAACTCGGACTGCCAGGCTTTCAGGGGTGGAGTTGCCAGGCTTTTAGGGGCCCGTTGTTTGTGAATCCCAAAGCCAAATTCAATTATCAAGACAGTTGGGCTGCCGTTGCAGGAAACGGCAATTACTGTAGGAGAAGCGCGGTTGCATCCTGGCTGGCTGACACGGCCAAGCGAGGTGCAAGAGGGTCTGGCGTGTGCTAACTGTATGGCTTCCGCAAGAGGGTCTGAGGCCTTTGCGTGGCATCCGCGTTCGGCCCGAGCGGGATCCGAGCGGGATTCCGAGCGGGATTCCGAGCGTGGCTTCGCTTGCCTTTGCGTGTGCCCTTGCGTGGCACGCGTGCTCGGCCCGAGCAGAAACTCGAACGCGGTTGCTCTTCCATTTTGCTGACGCCTGTTGCGTGGCATCCGTGTCGCCCCAAGCGGGAGCCCGAGCGTTTGTACGTTTGCCTGCCAAAGTGTACTTTGTCTATTACACTTGTACTGACAAGTTGCGACCATTGAGCGGGATCTGCCAAAGTGTATTTCCTTACTACACTTGTACTGAAAAGTTGCGACTTTTGTGCCGGAGCTGCCAAAGTGCGTTTCCTTTACTACACATGTGCTGAAAAGTTGTGACTTTCGAGGCGGAGCTGCCAAAGTGTACTTCCTTTACTACACTTGCACTGACAAGTTGCGACCTTCGATCCGGAGCTGCCAAAGTGTATCTCCTTGTGCTGAAAAGTTGCGACTTTCGAGCCAGAGCTGCCAAGGTGTATTTCCGTTACTGCACTTGTACTGACAAGTTGCGACCTTCGAGCCGGAGCTGCCATTTTTCCTTGTACTGAAAAGTTGCGACTTTCGAGCAGGATCTGCCAAAGTGTATTTCCTTTACTGCACTTGTACTGAAAAGTTGCGACTTGCGAGCCGGAGCTGCATTGCTGGATTTCCACACGTCAACGCGCTAGAATTTGGCACCTGGCAATCCATTTGTATGTTGGCAAACTCTTGTCTTTCACGGACAAAACACGTGTAGACCACTTTGATAAAGGGGGTACTCTTTGGCCTACGACTCCAAAAGGCCACGGACAACGATAAGGGCTCCCCCAAAAACGATAACCGTAAGTTAACACGTGGCTCTACAATAACCCCTGCAGTTGCAGCTTAGTTGGGGTGGGGCCCTTGCGTGGCCGCCGTAAAACGCTAAGGCGAGTCGCGACTTGTCTTCTTCGCGCGTGCTCGGCTTGTGCTACAAAGTTGCGATTTTCGCGCTGGAGCTGCGGAAGTGCACTTCGCGTACTAGACTTGTACTACGAAGTTGCGATTTTCGAGCTGGAGATGCGGAAGTGTGCTTCGCGCACTAGACTTGCACTACAAAGTTGCGATTTGGAAGTGTGCTTTGCGTACTAGACTTGTACTACAAAGTTACGATTTTCGAGCTGGAGCTGCGGAAGTGTGCTTCGCGTACTAGACTTGTACTGCAAAGTTGCGATTTTTGAGCTGGAGCTGCGGAAGTGTACTTCGCGCACAGACTTGTACCACAAAGTTGTGATTTTCGAGCTGGAGCTGCGGAAGTGGGCTTCGCGCTCTAGACTTGCACTACGATTTTCGAGCTGGAGCTGCGGAAGTGCACTTCGCGTGCTAGACTTGCGTGCTACAAAGTTGGGATTTTCGATCTGGAGCTGCGGAAGTGTACTTCGCGTGCTAGACTTGTGTGCTACAAAGTTGGGATTTTCGATCTGGAGCTGCGGAAGTGTACTTCGCGTAGCCAGACTTGTGCTACAAAGTTGCGATTTTCGAGCCGGAGCTGCCAACGAAAACACTGTAACACAATAATAACGTTCAACAAAGTACTGGGGCCAAGTAAAGCATCACCTATCCACGCAAGCTCCATGTAAGCCAGTCCACCGCACACCCTTCCTCCATCATAGGCTCACTGGGTTCTGCAAGTTTCTACGCTTAGTGAAGATTTGACACGTGTGCTTCCATGAACATTCGAGAAAGCGTATGTAGCCCTTTGATGTTCTGTTCGCCTGCCCAAAGCCAGAGAGCCCCATGTGCTAACTGTTGACCGCTGTTTTGGGTTTCAGGGTGTGGCAGGTGTGTGCTAACTGTTCAGGGTTGACGGGGCATTCCGGCCAACACAGTAATTTGCTATCTGCCTAGGAAAAAAGTGCTAACTGATTGATACGCACTATACTACACGTGTGCTGAAAAGTTGCGACTTTCAAGCTGGAGCTGCCGAAGTGTACTTTCTTTGCTACGCTTGTACTGGACTTTCGAGCCGGATCTGCCAAATCTACTTCCTTTACTGCATTTGTACTAAAAAGTTGCGACTTTCGAGCCGGAGCTGCCAAGGCATACTTCCTTGCAGTGAAAACTTGAGACTTCCGGGCAGGAGCTGCCAATGCGTACTTCCTGTACTACACTTGTACTGAAAAGTTGAGACGTCCGGGCTGGAGCTGCCAATGCGTACTTCCTGTACTACAGTTGTGCTGAAAAGTTGCGGCTTTCGAGCCGGAGCTCTGCCAAAGTGTACTTCCTTTACTACACTTGTACTGAAAAGTTGCGACTTTTGAGACGGATCTGCCAAGTGTACTTCCTTTACTACACTTGTACTGAAAAGTTGCGACTTTTGAGACGGATCTGCCAAGTGTACTTCCTTTACTACACTTGTACTGCATTGCGAAAGTTGCTCGTTTCAGAAAGCGTATCTCTGCCCACAACCAGAGAGGCATGTGCTAACTGTTGGTCGCCCCTTTCGGTTTCGGGGCGTGGCAGGTGTGTGCTAACTGTTCGGGGCTGACGGGGGCATTCCGGCCAACCCAGGGATGTGCTAACTGTGCCGCCTGCTAAAAAGTGCTAACTGATAGATACGCACTATAATTGTTGTTGTTGTTGTTGTTGTTGTAATTGTTGTTGTTGTTGTTGTTGTTGTTGTTGTTGTTGTTGTTGTTGTTGTTGTTGTTGTTGTTGTTGTTGTTGTTGTTGTTGTTGTTGTTGTTGTTGTTGTTGTTGTTGTTGTTGTTGTTGTTGTTGTTGTTGTTGTTGTTGTTGTTGTTGTTGTTGTTGTTGTTGTTGTTGTTGTTGTTGTTGTTGTTGTTGTTGTTGTTGTTGTTGGTGTTTGTGTTGTTGTTGTTGTTGTTGTTGTTGTTGTTGTTGTTGTTGTTGTTGTTGTTGTTGTTGTTGTTGTTGTTGTTGTTGTTGTTGTTGTTGTTGTTGTTGTTGTTGTTGTTGTTGTTGTTGTTGTTGTTGTTGTTGTTGTTGTTGTTGTTGTTGTTGTTGTTGTTGTTGTTGTTGTTGGTGTTGTGGTGGTGGTGTGGTTGTTGGTGTCGTTTGTTGTTTGTTGTTTTTTGTTTGTTGTTTGTTGATTGTTGTTTGTCGTTGTTGGTAGTTGTTGGTTGTTGTTGTTTGTCGGTGTTGTTTGTTGTTTGTTGTCTGTTGTTGTTGGTTGTTGTTGTTTGTCGTTGTTGTTTGTTGTTTGTTGTTGTTGGTTGTTGTTGTTTGTCGTTGTTGTTTGTTCTTTATGGTTTGTGGTTTGTGGTTTGTGGTTTGTGGTGTGTGGTTTGTTGTTTGTTGTTTGTTGTTTGTTGTTTGTTGTTTGTCGTTTGTCGTTTGTGGTTTGCTGTTTGTTGTTTGTTGTTTGTTGTTCGTTGGTTGTTGTTGGTTTTTTGTTCTTTGTTTGTTGTTTGTTGTTTGTTCGTGTTGTTGTTGTTGTTGTGGTGGTGGTGTTGTTGTGGTTGGTTTTGTTGTTGTTGGTGGTGTTGTTGTTGTTGCTGCTGCTGCTGTTGTTGTGGTTGTGGTTGGGGTTGTGCTGGTGGTTGTTGTTGTTGTTGTTGTTGTTGTTGTGGTTGTTGTTGTTGTGGGTGTTTTGTTGTTGTTTTCTTCTTGTTGTTGTTGTTGTGGTGATGGCGGTGGTGGTGGTGGTGGTGGTGATTGTGGTTGTGGTTGTGGTTGTCGTTGTCGTGGTTGTTGTTTGTTGTTGTTGGTTGTTGTTGGTTGTTGTTGGTTGTCGTTGCCGTTGTCGTTGTCGCCGTCGTCGTCGTTGTTGTTGTTGTCGTTGTCGCTGTCGCTGTCGCTGTCGCCGTCGTCTTCGTTGTTGTCGTCGTCCGTGGTGGTGGTGGTGGTGGTGGTTTGTTGACGTCGTTGTCGTTGTCGCTGTCGCCGTCGTCTTCATTGTTGTCGTTGTCCGTGGTGGTGGTGTTTTTTTTGACATCGTTGTGGTTGTCGTCGTCGTTGTCGTTGTTGTTGATGATGCTGATGATGCTGATGCTGATGCTGATGCTGATGCTGCTGATGATGATGATGATGATGATGATGATGGTGATGGTGACGATGACGAGGACGATGGCGATATGACGATGATGACGGCGATGGCGGTGGCGGATGGTGAGAAACAAGATGAGGATGACGATTCCGATGCCAATGATGACGATGGATGATGATGGAGGACGATGACGATGACGATGATGATGGTGATGATGTCGAGGAGGAGGATGACGAGGACGAGGACGATGTTGCTGCTGCTTGCTGCTGCTTGTTGTTGTGGTGTTGGTTTCTGCCAGGTACGGCACTCTGTTTGTTCCACCAAGTGGCGGGGCCCTGAAGCGCACTCGCAAAGGGTCCCAGCTTTAAGGTCATTGGCTTGGTGATCCTGGTGAACATGATCACTATTGGCGTGGAGGCGGGAAAGAACACTTCCAATGGGGTCTCTGCATTTTGCCCCAGACGCTCTGGCAATGACCCCAGTGGCACCGCAGATCCCCCCCCCGAACAAAAAGGAGTCCACCATATAAAAAGAAAATCGCATTCCTACCGGCAAAATCAGCTCTCCCTGCCCTTCTAACATTACGCTTCACTATGTTCATGACATCAGCTGAGAACCGGCACTCTGCACCCAAGAAATGGCGGCATTCCTCTTTGTTTCCAATTAAAGACGAAAGCGACACCATCAAAAACATACAATGTCAGATCTGTTGTGCGCTTCCGGTTGGTCACACCGCGACC